>JASPKZ010002109.1:0-62216 GCA_030220185.1 Diploptera punctata
CAATAATAATGACAATAATAATGACAATAATAATGATAATAATAATGATAATAATAATGATAATAATAATGATAATAATAATGATAATAATAATTAGTAGTAGTAGTAGTAGTAGTAGTAGTAGTAGTAGTAGTAGTAGTAGTAGTAGTAGTAGCAGTAGTAGAGTATAAGTGATAGTAATAATTGTATGAGCGGCAATAATAATATTAATAAATCTTCCACTCATGTGTTAGGACATGTGACCTATTCCTGAGTCAAACCATCTTATTTGGACGTCTAATTAACTTTTCCCTTGAAGCCTGTTTGGATGGATAATTTTTGGATTCTTTCTCTACCCATTATTTTGGGGTTTACCTTCAAATTTTCTCTCTTTGTTTCTAAATATTGTAATACTGATTCAATCTGTAGTTTTCAACACTTTTTTTCATTTCTCTTATAGTTACACTTTCTATATCCAGTTGTATACTTCATGAATTACATCTCTGCTGATGTCAGTTGAGTGTCATTGTGTTTTCTGATGGTCCACGTTTTCATTACCATATGCCTACTACTGCTACTACTAATAATAATGATGATGATGAAATAATAATAATAATAATACTAATAATAATAATATTAATAATAATAATAGAGGTTGAAGGCACGAATATGATATAGGCCTATATATATTTTTTGTTTTAATTAGTTAGTCTCAAAACGGATATTGATATGAAAATTTAACAAAAATGTTTATTAATTTTATATGACATGTGATGTATCAATATAAATTGTGTACGCATTTCAGAATTTTCAAAATTTAATTTTTACTAAATTTAGTCAAAATCTCAGTGTTCTCAAACAGGGTAGTAATAGGAAACAATGTAATTTTAATTATTTATAGTTCAGGCGATAAAATTACAGAGGAAAACGTATAAAATTGCCACAAATAGAAAGAATATTATTTAACATTAGTTTGAACTATCTGTTTGCTTTATTTTGATGGAAAAATTGCTGAGAATCATTTATCACTAAACATTGTGATTTTCCTTAATTTGAAACAGCTACATTCTCAGCTTAATTAATACAATTCTTCTATGAAGATGCAGTAATATAAAATAAGATTATGTTTATCTATGAAAAAATCTTGATAAAACGTACTGTAGAAAAAATTAATATATAGCTATAAAATAATACATAGGGATATAAAAACTATCGAAAAAACGTACACGGGTAAGTCGAGGTGCCTGCATTTAATTTTTGGATGCTTTAGTAGGTCCATTAACCTTTATTACATCTTAAAATATAATTTCCTCAATTCGTGTGGAACTCAGAGGGTGAGATGAGATGAAGTCCCTGTATTTTAGAGGTAAAAGGTGCCGGCGACGGGCGACCACCCTGTGACGACAGGGGTAGATAAAATAAATAGAACGAAATGGATGAGGTGAGAAAATCCTCCCAGGCTCCGTTTCGTCCATCACGAAACCCAGATGGAGTGACCGAGAAACGATTTCGAGTCCTAAGCGGTGAGAGAGACGAGCGTTTAGCCATTTGCTCCACGGAGCCGCTATATCACATCTTTTTTGCCGGTAATTCTTTCTTAGCGCTTTATTTTCTTTCCTTCATTTTGTTCTTAGCATCTCAACACTCTTGTTTTGAGGGTGGTAGATATGAGAAAAATATCATATTACTACCATATAGGTATCTCATATTACAACCATCTCTACATTACAATTTTCTATCAGTATGAGAAACAGAAAAAAAACACATTTATTTTAAATATTAAATTACATTGCAAATCCTAATTAGTATAGAGTAATTTAGCTTATTTTTTTCTTCTAAGTTACTAAGCTCATAGACGTAAATCACACTTCAACATCAGAGAGGAAAAACTTTGAACATCGCGACAAATGAAAAACAGGCCACCGAGCACGACCATTACTGAAAGGCCAATGACATTTTCAAAAACATCTTAAGCTGAAGAATACATAATTTCCAAGCATTCAGAAATATATTGTTAGCCTATTTCATATTGATACCCCATCTCATATTCCTACCTATAACAACAACAATAATAATAAGCTACAATTCAAGCTGTTTTTGGTATGAGCATAAAATAAAAATTGTATTGTCTGTATATTTGTATAAATGAGATGCACAAAGAAATTATACATAGCCTTAATTCTGGAAATGCATGCTATTATGCATTGCAGGGACTCTTTTCCCAACTCCTTTCAAAAAACGTTAAAGTGAAAATATATAAAACTGTTATTCTCCCAGTTATATTAATTACATGGATGCGAAAAAATTACACTTATTTTAAGCGGGGGAAGAAGATTACGAGTACTTGAGAATAAAGGTCTTAGGAAAAATTTTAACCAAGGAGGGATAGACAGACAGGTGAATGGAGAAAAACGACCATAACAGTGAGCTACATGATCTTTATTAGGAAGCCAGGTATAATAAAGAAAAATTAAACTCGTAGACTGTGATTGGCAGGGACATTTGGCACTACTGGGGAATGAAAGAGATGAATGGAAAACTTCTTGTAAGATAACCAGGGTGAAAATGCCCAGTTGGTAGACCAAGAATGAAGTGGGAGAATAACATTAACCATGATTTGAGGGAAGTAGATTATACAGAGGTTGATTAAAAACATTAACTCAGGATGGAGATGTATGGAGAGCTTATGTCCGCGCGGCCATGAACTTAGAGGTTTCAATAGAGTCAGTGAGTTAGAGTTAGTATCTTTGTACTTTTTATTTTCATAAAACATTAGGGTAATTGATATTCAGACATATTGTTCAAGAGGCTTCAGACATATTGTTCAAGAGAAATGAATTAAATCTTGAGAAAAATATATTTTTTCGTTCCGGAAGCCCCGAACAATATTTTACTTCGGAGATTTCATTTCATCCCCACATGGTATATTCCCGTTATTGAGATACGATACCAGCCATATAAAATATCAATCATCTTTATTTTTTATTACCTTCATCACGTCATTGCTACGGAAACTATAACATAATTTCGGACATCCTTGTAGGCTCTTATTACAATGACCTGTGAAAAAATAATAAACATTGTTCTTTCCTCTATTCACTGCTCATATTGGCTTGCTTGAAAAAGATCAAGCCCCCAGCCTCAGCCAACATTTCACTAAAACGTATAATGAAACCACAGGACTTGCGACTCGTATATTCAGAGGATTCCGGGTTTAAATCTTCTAGTCCTTAATAAAACAGTTCCTTTTTTTCTATGCCCCAAGTTGTTACTTCGACATTTCTGGTGCTCTCCTGGCGTAATTGTAACTCACTTCTAAAGTTGGGGGCGCCTGGAAGGCGGGGTTTAAGCTGCTCCGATGATATGATGAGTGTTGATAATAGTGGTGCGCCCGGGACAGTCCTTAATCCTAAACTTAAATTTATTAAGGCGAAATATGAATGATGATAATGATGGCCATATGATGTTCGGGGACCGTTTGGGCCTTAAAGTTTCCTGATATTTGTTCTTACTGGTGAGGAACAACTCCGGAAAAACCTCGCCCAGGAAATATGTCCTGACCGGGGATCGGAATTCGGGCCCGCTGCGTGACAATGCAGTGCGCTACGGGTGACCACGGCGATGAACGATAAAGTAGAGTAAAATTAATTTAATTACCAAGTTTTATTTTAAATCGTTGAAAAGCTGTAAAATATCGAACATTTAAAAAACCATATGATGCACACAACACATATATATATATATTATTATTATTATTATTATTATTATTATTATTATTATTATATTATTATTATTATATCTTGTATATTTCATGTTAAGGAAGTTAGAGATATAATACAAAAAATGGGGATTACAAATAAATTATAATATAATAGGATATCTTTCATTGGATACAACGGATGAGCTAAAAATACAATTTATGAAAAGAATAAAATAATGTGATAAAAAAATTAATATTTTGATCTATTTTCATGATTAAAAATGAGAATTCAACTCCAGAAATTGAAAAGAAGAATAACTGATGGAAGAAGAATCATTGGTATGTTGAACTTAGTGCTTTGGAATAGAAATATAATACACAGAACGAAGAAAAACTATATTTCATGTTCCGTTAGAAAGTATTTTATTATATAGGTCCGAAACCTGGACAGTAAGTAGAAAAACAAGCCAACAAGCTGTTACAGTTAGTCGAATGAATGCATTTTTGGAGATTATCGACAAGAATTTCAAGAAGAGAAGAAAATCTTGTTTTTAACAGCACAATAAGGGGAAATTATACAAAGCTGAAAGACACATATTAGAAAAAAAATAGAACAAAAAAGGTTTGAGAAAATTGGTATAAGAATGGAAGGAAAATAGAATGCCAAAGAAGGATCCTTAATTGAATAGCTAATGGAAAGAAGTGGAAGAGTCAGGACCAAAAGAAAGTTAGAGAGATGGAAGTAATGAGAAGTGTGGAAGCTACAGATTGAGGGTAGATAGAAGATGCATTAGACCGGAACCTCTAGTGACAAAGCATTTGTGGGTTGAGGAGAACATAGTATAGTGGAATATTCCTTAATATATTATTATTATTTTATTATTATTTATTATTATTATTATTCTTATTATTATGATATATTTTATCTCAGGAGTTAAAATCTTAATTCTTCCACTTCTAAAGACCGATTTTTTTATGATTAATTTAATCCAGATTCGATGTGTTAATGGCAAAACGAAATATATAACAATAATAGCCTATAACTGATATAGATTGCCTCAGGAAGGTTATAAGCTTACTTGGTTGAACAGGTTTGAGTCAGACAGTTCTTAATCTTTAATATATAAAAATACTGTCACGTGTTTGTCCGCGATGGCATCCTAAACTACAAACCGATTTTAATAAATTTTTGCACATCTGTGTGGCTGTTTGATCCAACTTGAGGCTTACGGTTGATTATAACTAAATTTATAGTCGCATTATGTTTATTGCAAATTATTTATTTATTATTTAACAAAAGTTACACGATTCTAACAGATGGCCGTGTTAAGGTAATTGGTTATTATTTAACCAGGTGGCTGTGCTTTTGTTGCAACCGCGAATTTCATTGAATTCATCATCATCATCATCATCATAGACATTCACGAATTTAGGGCCATTTGTTGACCTGTTTCGGCCTCAAGAGTAAACACCATCCAAAAGTCTTTTGAGTGGACGTCCTGGTCTCTCTTCTTCCTGCAGGTTGATATCTTAACATTTGTTTGTGGGTATCTGTGATCTTCCATTCGATGAACATGTTGCATCCATCTTGACTTATAATCAGAAATTTTGTTTTCTAAAGATTCCATGTGTAATCTTCTAAGATGTCTTCATTTTTTTGTTGATCTAGTAGTGTGTATCCTGCAGTCCTCCGAGGATATCTCATTTCAGCAGATCTAAGTATCTGTATATCCTTCTGTTTCAACTGTCCATACTTCAATACCATACAAAAGAGTTGGAAGAGAGCCAGTGTTTTATACACTTTAATGGGTTGTAAGGGGTAGTGACGTGTGTATAACCTCTCCTCCCAATTCTCACTCCTCACCTTCTCGTGGTTAACAACCCGTTTTCACAAACGATGCTCTGAGGACCGAGTTGTGCTTATTAATAGAACACAACCACGCATCTCTACTACCATTGGTGCTGGGGGGGGTAGTAGAGAAAGACACCTTTTAAGCCACGGTCTTGCTAACCATTTGTGGGTAAGTAAACCACCTACTGCTACCATTTACGACGTTTGAAAAGCAAACTACGCTCAGCGTAACACTTGGCCGGGGATCGAGTTTGTTTGGTTAAGTTTATTAATGTGATCGTGATATTCAAAGATGTTATCGGTAAGAAAAGCAGCCTGCTCGGGCCCATGAAAGGCAGCTATTAATTCATCTTTCTTTCCCTGATGAACCATACATACAAATATAAATTTCTGATTACTAAATGCATACAGTGAGTGATTTGTTACAGGATAGTAAGCAACTACTATACTTGAATAATAACAAAGGGGCGTTGTATAAAAAAAATAGCTTTTAATATAAACAAGTTGGATTTTAAAATAAATAATAAATTAATAACAAAAGATGATTCTTGATCAATCAATCAAGCATAGCTTGTAGAAATAACTAAACACATAACGTACAAGGAATAATGCCACACTCACACAGATGTCCAAGCTTTTTAGGAATCACTTCTTCCGTACATTGCTGGACTAACTCAAAATCGACCTCTTCTCGGTCTCAATCAACTTGTCATACATAGACCACCATATTAACTTCCCAGCTGCATGGTGAGTTAAAATTGATTCGACTTTTTGAATCCGCTTTTAAGTAACTAAAACGCCACTTGCTAGGCTGATCGAATGATGATGTTCGGTAAGAGTACAATGCTATAAAGGTTCGCAGTAGAGGGGATATGCGCTGTAGAGATGCGCGGCAGAAAGGATGAAAAAGGAAGGGATAGCCACACGGAAAAGAGGACATTGGCATATTTCATAAATGTTCTGTAGTAGGGAGGAGAACAAAGATAACATACTGAACCGCAGAAAGGCACTTTCGGTTCAGAGTCACGGCGGTATAACCGTTCCATCGGGCACTGAGTAAATGCAGTATCCTAATGTTTGTCCAGAGACTAAAAGGTAGCAGTCCTACCACTGAACTACTTAGCGTCGGGCCAGTAACCTGTCCTAAGGAACTTCAAAACTACTTCAAGTCTCAACACAAAAAATCCAGAAGGAATTGAAATATGACGATCCTCAGCAAAGAAATATGGTTAAAAAAAACGGCACAATGATATTGTAAGATACGCAACCTGGACTGTCCGAAGCATCCATGAAAAAGAAGAGGAACTAGACAGTATATATTAAAAATAGAAACATTGATATTGCAGTAACTACAGAAACTAAGAAGAAACTTAAAGGAACGAAAGAAACACGAATTATATACAAATATATAGCGGTGTTGACAGGAAAACCCATGGACAAGCTGGAGTAATGATTTGGATTAATAAAACCATAAGAAATAAATTCAACAACTACACTTACTGGAATTGAATTACAAATATTGGTTATTTCATAATTTAAGTATGTTCAGTGTTTATTTTATTTTCATTTATTGATAATAATATTAATTTGGTGTGTAAGTATTCGTTTTAAGTAATCTGGCTGAAAGACAGCACTTAATTTAAATTAACTGGACCGAGAAGCGAACATTGGACAATATGGCGAATCAATTCTAGAGACCATGAATGACAAGATTATCAAGTGAATTTCCGCAAATTTGTATAGGCCTATGTGACATAAATCTTACATTTAAGAAGAATGTCAATTTAAAAACATATGAAGGTCCTAAGGAACGGGTAACAGAATTGTAAGTAAGTCTGTTAGTTATAATAATATGCCTAATATTACAGAAACATCCCCATGCCTAAATTAAATGAAAAACAAGATGACTGTAATATATCACAAGATGATATTACTGTACAGAGACTTCTTGATAATGAGAATCCAAACTGCCAACAAGTTCGTAGAAAAAAAACGAAAGTATAATGAAATCAGCAAGCCTACTCAAAATTTTCCATCAATAAATGTATATAATCCTTATGATACACTTATGGATGATAATGAAAATGCAGACAACATAAATTCATCTCAATCAACAGAACCACTTCCACATAAACCACCACCCATATTTTTATACCGGGTGTAGTTAACGTACCAGAACTAAAAAACTGCGTAAAACAAAAACTTTCTGATTTAGATTTCTCACTTAGTTTACTACAACATAATTTAACGTATACCTTAGCCACAGCAACGCGTGGTCGGGACTTTATATATATATATATATTATATATATATATATATATATTATATAGATATAACAAAGTCGGATTAGTTACACTATTTATAACTCAAGAACGGCTGGACCGTTTATGATCTTTGATTTGTTGGATTTGTTTCCGCCCCGAATAGCAGATAACTATTAAAACATCGGAAAAATTAACGTAAAAATATTTAAAGGCGATACGACGTTCGCCGGGCCAGCTAGTATACTATAAGTTCTCAGATAATTCTATAAACTTTTAGTTGAAAGTAGGAAAGATGTGAAGTACAGTGCGATCAGTATAGCACTGGATAGCAGACGCGGGGATTTCACTATACACTGCTGACGCACTCGCGGCGGGGAACGGACAGTGTAGGATCGTGGTGATACAACCACACACATTTTCGTAACTATTTTACAAATTGTCATATTTCCGAACACTTTAATAACCTCTCTTGGCTCCGTCTTACTGACAAACGTAAATTGCACTCTCTTTCACTACTTTTCAAGCTTCTGAATTCCTACATTCCTACTTACTACCTGACGTCCAGATTTGAGAAGTTATCCTCTTACCACAATATTGACACTAGGTCACAAGATAAGTCTACTAACAATTCCTCTTCATAGCACTTTCCTCCTATTCTACTTCCTTCACAGTAGCCTCTGCCCGCTCCTGGAATCTCCTTCCTCAATATATCAAGGGTTGCCGCACACTTGGCACCTTTAAGTCACGCTTATACAGTTACCTGTTGTCTAATAATTAATTTGTCTCTATTTATTTAATTTTACACTATGTCATTAATCTTTTCCTCGTTTTTATATAACTTGTACATATTATATATTTAATTCCTTAAATTTAGAGTAAATCAAAATACATTATATATATTAATTGTATTGTGTTCATAACATGTAATCGTTTATATATATTGTAATTTAGATGTAAGAATATTTTTTTGTATTTTTTATAACCTGGTTGAGTGGTAGACAAGGCCTTATGGCCTTAACTCTGCCAGGTAAAATAAAGCTATTATTATTATTATTATTATTATTATTATTATTTATTATTATTATTATTATTATTATTACTTACCAACTTTATTCAAGCAGGTGCTGGAACTGTTCACCTTCGTTGTCCATACATTTTTGGCACCTCTTTATAACATTTGTTGTACAGATTATGGACTGTTGAACGTGACGGAATTTTTACACCGGGAATCGTGTTTCAAAAAGACTTCATACTTGGCTGGCAGACAGATTTAACAAATACTGATCATAAATAAATACACGTTCTTCAGTAGAAAAACTATTAGTCATTATACAATTTACATTTTTCACTTATACACACGCCATTCAATTTACACTTATACACGTCTGTTTTATAAGATACAAATTTTAAAATTGAAATAACTTATGCATACGCCATTCAGTACACAAGGAAAAGCGAGCGAGCACCTTATCCACTCGAAGCATATAATCTGACTGCGATCGTGAATACGTGGGATGTACTTGTATACTGCTGAGTCTGAGCACATTTCAAGTCCCGTGTCTGCATGTGTGAGCCTTGGTCACCGCACAGCACAAACCCCGCGTCTGCTGTCCAATGCTATACTGATCGCACTGTATAAAGATAGTTGACACACGCATTATGACAAAAAATTACACGAAATATAAATACAAAATTTAAGTAAATAATATCGTTTCTAGCAGAGTTATGTTACAAAATTAGGCCTTCATCTTGATTTTGAATAAAATATCGAATATTAAACAAATTATAGGTTCATAGTTCGTAAGAGAACCGGTAATTACGTAGGCCTATATGATTTATACAGATGGAAACGAACTCTATTGACAGGCTTTCAGAAGTTTCTTAGAGAAGTTTATTAAACGTTTCGATAAAAGTAACCCATGATGTGCGATACCTTATTAACAATTCCACTCATAGTAATTCTGCCCGAGGGCAGGTCTTTCACTGCAATAATAGCATTGTCATGCTAAGCTTGCAGATTTACTAGGGAATTATAGGTATGGTAGCTTCCCGTTGAAGGATGGTGAAGGATGATGATGTTAATGATAAGGATAATAATGATGGCCAGATGACTTTCGGGGACCGTTGGGCCCTAAGCTTTCTGACATTTGTCTTACAGGTGAGGAAAAACCCCACCCGACCGGGAATCGAAACCCGGGCGCGGCTGCGTGACAAGGCAGCATGCTACCTCGAGACCACAGTAGTGGACTTATTAATAATTATTCCACAGTAATTCAATTATAATTTTTCATATAATATGTATTTATATGCATTCAACCATTGTCACAGTATTGGTTTTCAAATATTGCATCATAATGATCCTTCCGGGAAATTCTCGTATAAGACTTGAAAGCATAATAATAGTCCCTTCGATTAGTTGCTGGCCAAAGGAAAGCAAGACCAGTGATGGTGCTGCCATCTTATAGCCTCTGGTCAGGCTTTTCTGGAGAAGAAAAGAAAATAAAGGAAAGAAGAAATGGAAGAAAGGAAAGACTCCTTAGCCTTCGGATGCCCTAATAGCGTCGGGGTCGAAAAAAAGACAACATGAAAGCAGAATAACGGCTTGTGAAATGAGATTCATGCGCAGAACAGCGGGTTACACCAGATGGGATCGGAATGGGAACACTGATATCTTAAAAGAATTGAAGACTATGCCAATTTTGGAATATATTAAACAGTACCAACTAAATTGGAAACACCATCTAGAAAGAATGAGTTCAAATCGGATCCCCAAAGCTGTTTATAATTATATACCAGGAGGACGAAAATCACTGGGCCGTCCTATGAAATGCTGGAGGGAAAATTTTCTATAGGATCGTAACAGGCCTTGGCCTAATACTTGGAAGGAAGGAAGGAAGAAGAAGAAAAACATCACAATGAACCCCTAGACACTAGAGAGTTCCTTGGACAAATGACTACACGGCATTCATAATAGAATCCTAATTTGAGGTATGTAAAAACTGAAAATTATCATAAGTAATGCCACGAGTGATTTCAAAATTATCGATAAATTCACGACTCACGAAATGAGGAGTGAATTTATCTAGATAATTTGGAAATCAAGAGTGGCATTTGATAGAACTATTTAACAAATAAAATTAAGGTCTTTACTAAAAAATAATTATTTGAATATAGTTACCGGTTGTTTTAAAATAATTTATATAGTTAATGTAAACGGCGATGTTTGAAAACAAATTAGAAATGTGAGGTTATGTATATTCACTGCAACTCGATCATATTATTATTGCCAAATAGGATCGCAATATTGTAAGAAGCACTATAGTGGAGAAATAATGAAACACATCAAACTATTATAATCAACATTATAGGTTAATAATTTATATTTTGAATAAACAACTCAGTAAAATCACTGTATCTATTCATTATTTGCTATATGCAATGTATTTGTTGGAGAAAAATAATGGTCTAACCTGTTCAGAATTATTAAAAAAGGAGGAGCTTTCTTCATCACAAAAGCAGGAGCTGATAAAGAGCGAGGTGAAACACGACTGTCATTGGTTTAAAACAGAATTCATTGAAATGTGATTGGTCATTGACTACCATTTGCGACATGAGTTAAATAGTCAGCAAAAGGCATCTTTAAGTATTTTATATGACTAGTTCAAGACTAAACATCTCTAGAATAAGTAGTTTGATTATATTCCTTCCCTGAATTTCATAAGGTCTGAGCTATAAATGTATCGAATGTCGAATGTTGTACTACCGGAGATAAGGGTATTCTTACTTCAAAATACTCCAACTACATCCCTCAAAAAACCTCGAACATTTTGACGATAAACGTCGTAATCATCTGCAATTAATACCTTATTATAAGGTCGTATAATCAAAACAAATATTATTCCTTTGCTTATTGATAATTATTATCAGTGTTTTTATCCTTTTATTCTTCTTCTTTCCTACAAATGTTAGCTCAGCCTGTTGATCTGTTATATTTCAGTACAATGTTTCATAGGAGTAGTAGAGAGGTATTTTACCATTTGGAAGGTAAAGAAATATGATATAAAGTCTTCTGCGCCTGTGCTTTTGATTTATTTGTTATAATGGCGTACGTTATATGATTTGTTACATGTTCTGCTTGTAGTTCTTTCATAGAATAAAAGTGAAACGTAAATTTATATCAACATGAAAACTAACAGGGTTGAGCCCTTCAAAGGCCCTTTCCAGACTCAAAAATTGGTCGGACAATCCTCAATGGTCTCCCAACTTCCCCTCTACCATCTGGTTTATAATTCAGCGCACTTCTAGGAAATTCTCAAATGGCATTCGACATATGTGTATCTTCCACTGTTATGTGCAATGTGAGATATATTGTACTAAATTATATTGTTCATTTGTAGGGCTTCTCTTATTGTTTCATTAGGGATGTGATATCGTCAGGTAATCCCGACTATTGATCTGAGGAATTTCAATCTGTTGTATTTATATTTTCCTTTCATATTTCTTTCTCAGAGTCCAGGTTTCTGATCCAAACATCAGTGCAGGTTTAGCATTTTTTTTGGAGTCTCCTCTCGATGTCTCTTGTCAAGCTTTTTTTCCAAAATTTCTCCTATTACATTATTTATTATATTTGGAAGTCTTATTATCAAGATTCTCCATACTATAATGCGATGTTTATACTTCTCAAATAATTGAAGGTTTTAACCTGTTCAACAATCTGATCATGCAGTCACTATTTCAACCCAACTTAATTCCTGCCCTTGCATGCTCATTGATTTAGTTTTGTTAAATGATCGTGTATTTGTATGGATTGTAAAATACCATTTTTAGGTATTATATGGCCCATTGCCCACGCACTGAAGTTTCCCAGCTTTGGATTCCGTACTTGGCGAATAATGATGCTAGCGGACGTCAGTTTTTAATTTACCTATCACTCCGGTAGACTACTTTACGTAGGTGATGTATACTTGTATTGTGTATAAAGGAGAGCGTAATTATGGTAGTATTATTATTTGTATGTGTGGAATATGTTGTGCGAGGGATGATGAAGAGAAAGCAGAAGGTGAAACCTAGTCCACTATCCTTCTTAGCCCGAGATTAAAAACTTCATCATCAACAATCACGGATTAAGCCCATGTGGCTTATCCCGTCTCATAGATTCTCAGATTAAAACTTCAAACTTAACATTTCCAATCCCTCGTTGTACAGAAACCGGACACGCTAGTTGAGAAACAGGCATTTATACCATCTGTGCTAGCGCAGCGGACCGACTTCAGATATTACCTATATTTCAATTGATATACAATAATAACATCACACCATATTAATAATAGTGTATAGAATAAGCGATAATTCATCTTACTGGTTTCAGTCAAAGATCTAGAATGCTTCTTTAAGTGACTTGTGGATATGACGATGGAAAAAATCAGGATTATGAATATGGATTACACCTATTATAATGCAACGCCACTGTAAAACACATTTCTATAAGTGGGTTACTCATGAGGTCAAGAATGCGAGCCAAATGTCTCACTTGGATGACAAATAATATGCACAAGAATTGACCGGTTACTTTGGAGAATGTACAACTACTTATTCTAACACGAATTGATAGTCTATTCAACCGAAATACTTCCCTCATTACATGACATAATTTAATGTGGCACTTTATTAGTTAAGATAGCTTAAAAATAAGCATTTCCTTTTTAAATCCAGACTAAATTATTATAAGTAACTACGTGGTATAGATACAATATATAAATTATGAAGTTCATGTATTTATTAGTTAAGGTAGCTTAAAAAAAGAAGCACTTTTAAAATCCAGACTATAAAGTAAAAAGTTAAAGTGATCCCACTACAGGCCTCGGTGGCCTTGCGGTAGTAGGACAATCGGCACTTTGATGTCAGCCGGGTTGTCAGCTCTTGCGTGTCGGTCGTCCTTTACCCCAGAACAAGCGTCTGGTACTCATTACCTTTAGAGACTGAGTCGACTCCAGGGCCATAGTCAGCCAGAAGGTTTTTATTTTTTATTTATTTTATTTATTTAGCCGGGTCAGTTTAAGAATCCTGACCCCACCGGAACTGCGAACCCTCGACCTTCCGGCTTGTAGCGCAGTGCCTTAACCACTATGAGTCGACCCCCAGGGCCATAGTGCCGCCAGAAGGTTTTTATTTTTTATTTATTTTATTTATTTAGCCGGGTCAGTTTAAGAATCCTGACCCCACCGGAACTCGAACCCCTCGACCTTCCGGCTTGTAGCGCAGTGCCTTAACCACTATGAGTCGACCCCAGGGCCATAGTGCCGCCAGAAGTGTTTTTATTTTTTATTTATTTTATTTATTTAGCCGGGTCAGTTAAGAATCCTGACCCCACCGGAACTCGAACCCTCGACCTTCCGGCTTGTAGCGCAGTGCCTTAACCACTATGAGTCGACCCCAGGGCCATAGTGCCGCCAGAAGGTTTTTATTTTTTATTTATTTTATTTATTTAGCCGGGTCAGTTTAAGAATCCTGACCCCACCGGAACTCGAACCCTCGACCTTCCGGCTGTAGCGCAGTGCCTTAACCACTATGAGTCGAACCCCAGGGCCATAGTGCCGCCAGAAGGTTTTTATTTTTTATTTATTTTATTATATTTAGCCGGGTCAGTTTAAGAATCCTGACCCACCGGAACTCGAACCCTCGACCTTCGGCTTGTTTAAGCGCAGTGCCTTAACCACTATGAGTCGACCCCAGGGCCATAGTGCCGCCAGAAGTGTTTTTATTTTATTTATTTATTTATTTAGTTAGCGGGTCAGTTTAGAATCCTGACCCCACCGAACTCGAACCCTCGACCTTTCCGGCTTGTAGCGCAGTGCCTTAACCACTATGAGTCGACCCCAGGGCCATAGTGCCGCCAGAAGGTTTTTATTTTTTATTTATTTTATTATTTAGCCGGGTCAGTTTTAAGAATCCTGACCCCTCACCGGAACTCGAAACCCTCGACCTTCCGGCTTGTGTAGCGCCAGTGCCTTAACCACTATGAGTCGACCCCCAGGGCCATAGTGGCGCCAGAAGGTTTTTATTTTTTATTTATTTATTTTATTTAGCGGGTCAGTTTTAAGAATCCTGACCCACCAGGACTCGAACCCTCGACCTTCCGGCTTGTTAGCGCAGTGCCTTAACCACTATGAGTCGACCCCAGGGCCATAGTGCCGCCAGAAGGTTTTTATTTTTTATTTATTTTATTTATTTAAGCCGGGTCAGTTTAAGAATCCTGACCCCACCGGAACTCGAACCCTCGACCTTCCGGCTTGTAGCGCAGTGCCTTAACCACTATGAGTCGACCCCAGGGCCATAGTGCCGCCAGAAGGTTTTTATTTTTTATTTTTATTTATTTATTTAGCCGGGTCATTTTAAGAATCCTGACCCCACCGGAACTCGAACCCTCGACCTTCCGGCTGTAGCGCAGTGCCTTAACCACTATGAGTCGACCCCAGGGCCATAGTGCGCGCCAGAGAAGGTTTTATTTTTTATTTATTTTATTTATTTAGCCGGTCAGTTTTAAGAATCCTGACCCCACCGGAACTCGAACCCCTCGACCTTCCGGCTTGTAGCGCAGTTGCCTTAACCACTATGAGTCGACCCAGGGCCATAGTGTGCCGCCAGAAAGGTTTTTATTTTTTATTTATTTTATTTATTTAGCCGGGTCAGTTTAAGAATCCTGACCCCACCGGAACTCGAACCCTCGACCTTCCGGCTTGTAGCGCAGTGCCTTTAACCACTATGAGTCGACCCCAGGGCCATAGTGCCGCCAGAAGGTTTTTATTTTTTTATTTATTTTATTTATTAGCCGGGTCAGTTTAAAGAATCCTGACCCCACCGGAACTCGAACCCTCGACCTTCCGGCTTGTAGCGCAGTGCCCTTAACCACTATGAGTCGACCCCGGGCCATAGTGCCGCCAGAAGGTTTTTATTTTTTATTTATTTTATTTATTTAGCCGGGTCAGTTTAAGAATCCTGACCCCACCGGAACTCGAACACCTCGACCTTCCGGCTTGTAGCGCAGTGCCTTAACCACTATGAGTCGACCCCAGGGCCATAGTGCCCGCCAGAAGGTTTTTATTTTTATTTATTTTATTATTTAGCCGGGTCAGTTTAAGAATTCTGACCCCACCGGGAACTCGAACCCTCGACCTTCCGGCTTGTAGCGCAGTGCCTTAACCACTATGAGTCGACCCCAGGGCCCATAGTGCCGCCAGAAGGTTTTTATTTTTTATTTATTTTATTTATTTAGCCGGGTCAGTTTAAGAATCCTGACCCCACCGGACTCGAACCCTCGACCTTCCGGCTTGTAGCGCAGTGCCTTAACCACTATGAGTCGACCCCAGGGCCATAGTGCCGCCCAGAAGGTTTTTATTTTTTTATTTATTTTATTTATTTAGCCGGGTCAGTTTAAGAATCCTGACCCCACCGGAACTCGAACCCCTCGACCTCCTGCTTGTAGCGCAGTGCCTTAACCACTATGAGTCGACCCCAGGGGCCATAGTGCGCCGCCAGAAGTTTTTTATTTTTTATTTATTTTATTTATTTAGCCGGTCAGTTTAAGAATCCTGACCCCACCGGAACTCGAACCTCGACCTTCCGGCTTGTAGCGCAGTGCCTTAACCACTATGAGTCGACCCCCAGGGCCATAGTGCCGCCAGAAGGTTTTTATTTTTTATTTATTTTATTTATTTAGCCGGGTCAGTTTAGAATCCTGACCCCACCGGAACTCGAACCCTCGACCTTCCGGCTTGTAGCGCAGTGCCTTAACCACTATGAGTCGACCCCAGGGCCATAGTGCCGCCAGAAGGTTTTTATTTTTTATTTATTTTATTTTATTTAGCCGGTCAGTTTAAGAATCCTGACCCCACCGGAACTCGAACCCTCGACCTTCCGGCTTGTAGCGCAGTGCCTTACCACTATGAGTCGACCCCAGGGCCATAGTGCCGCCAGAAGGTTTTTATTTTTTATTTATTTTATTTATTTAGCCGGGTCAGTTTAAGAATCCTGACCCCACCGGAACTCGAACCCTCGACCTTCGGCTTGTAGCGCAGTGCCTTAACAACTATGAGTCGACCCCAGGGCCATAGTGCCGCCAGAAGGTTTTATTTTTTATTTATTTTATTTATTTAGCCGGGTCAGTTTAAGAATCCTGACCCCACCGGAACTCGAACCCTCGACCTTCCGGCTTGTAGCGCAGTGCCTTAACCACTATGAGTCGACCCCAGGGCCATAGTGCCGCCAGAAGGTTTTTATTTTTTATTTATTTTATTTATTAGCCGGGTCAGTTTAAGAATCCTGACCCCACCGGAACTCGAACCCTCGACCTTCCGGCTTGTAGCGCAGTGCCTTAACCACTATGAGTCGACCCCAGGGCCATAGTGCCGCCAGAAGGTTTTATTTTTTATTTATTTTTATTTATTTAGCCGGGTCAGTTTAGAATCCTGACCCCACCGGAACTCGACCCTCGACCTTCCGGCTTGTAGCGCAGTGCCTTAACCACTATGAGTCGACCCCAGGGCCATAGTGCCGCCAGAAGGTTTTATTTTTTATTTATTTTATTTATTTAGCCGGGTCAGTTTAAGAATCCTGACCCCACCGGAACTCGAACCCTCGACCTTCCGGCTTGTAGCGCAGTGCCTTAACCACTATGAGTCGACCCCAGGGGCCATAGTGCCGCCAGAGGTTTTTATTTTTTATTTATTTTATTTATTTAGCCGGGTCAGTTTAAGAATCCTGACCCCACCGGAACTCGAACCCTCGACCTTCCGGCTTGTAGCGCAGTGCCTTAACCACTAGAGTCGACCCCAGGGCCATAGTGCCGCCAGAAGGTTTTTATTTTTTATTTATTTTATTTATTTAGCCGGGTCAGTTTAAGAATCCTGACCCCACCGGAACTCGAACCCTCGACCTTCCGGCTTGTAGCGCAGTGCCTTAACCACTATGAGTCGACTCCAGGGCCATAGTGCCGCCAGAAGGTTTTTATTTTTTATTTATTTTATTTATTTAGCCGGGTCAGTTTAAGAATCCTGACCCCACCGGAACTCGAACCCTCGACCTTCCGGCTTGTAGCGCAGTGCCTTAACCACTATGAGTCGACTCCAGGGCCATAGTGCCGCCAGAAGGTTTTATTTTTTATTTATTTTATTTATTTAGCCGGGTCAGTTTAAGAATCCTGACCCCACCGGAACTCGAACCCTCGACCTTCCGGCTTGTAGCGCAGTGCCTTAACCACTATGAGTCGACCCCAGGGCCATAGTGCCGCCAGAAGGTTTTTATTTTTTATTTATTTTATTTATTTAGCCGGGTCAGTTTAAGAATCCTGACCCCACCGGAACTCGAACCCTCGACCTTCCGGCTTGTAGCGCAGTGCCTTAACCACTATGAGTCGACTCCAGGGCCATAGTGCCGCCAGAAGGTTTTATTTTTTATTTATTTTATTTATTTAGCCGGGTCAGTTTAAGAATCCTGACCCCACCGGAACTCGAACCCTCGACCTTCCGGCTTGTAGCGCAGTGCCTTAACCACTATGAGTCGACTCCAGGGCCATAGTGCCGCCAGAAGGTTTTTATTTTTTTATTTATTTTATTTATTTAGCCGGGTCCAGTTTAAGAATCCTGACCCCACCGGAACTCGAACCCTCGACCTTCCGGCTTGTAAGCGCAGTGCCTTAACCACTATGAGTCGACCCCAGGGCCATAGTGCCGCCAGAAGGTTTTTATTTTTTATTTATTTTATTTATTTAGCCGGGTCAGTTTAAGAATCCTGACCCCACCGGAACTCGAACCCTCGACCTTCCGGCTTGTAGCGCAGTGCCTTAACCACTATGAGTCGACTCCAGGGCCATAGTGCCGCCAGAAGGTTTTTATTTTTTATTTATTTTATTTATTTAGCCGGGTCAGTTTAAGAATCCTGACCCCACCGGAACTCGAACCCTCGACCTTCCGGCTTGTAGCGCAGTGCCTTAACCACTATGAGTCGACTCCAGGGCCATAGTGCCGCCAGAAGGTTTTTATTTTTTATTTATTTTATTTATTTAGCCGGGTCAGTTTAAGAATCCTGACCCCACCGGAACTCGAACCCTCGACCTTCCGGCTTGTAGCGCAGTGCCTTAACCACTATGAGTCGACTCCAGGGCCATAGTGCCGCCAGAAGGTTTTTATTTTTTATTTATTTTATTTATTTAGCCGGGTCAGTTTAAGAATCCTGACCCCACCGGAACTCGAACCCTCGACCTTCCGGCTTGTAGCGCAGTGCCTTAACCACTATGAGTCGACTCCAGGGCCATAGTGCCGCCAGAAGGTTTTTATTTTTTATTTATTTTATTTATTTAGCCGGGTCAGTTTAAGAATCCTGACCCCACCGGAACTCGAACCCTCGACCTTCCGGCTTGTAGCGCAGTGCCTTAACCACTATGCTACGGCGTGCTACCAAAATCAAGACTAAATGTCATCAAAATTAACTATGTGGTATAAATACTACATATAAGAAATGAAGTTGGCTATATTACAGAAATATATTCGTATTTTTGGTCCATGCTGTATACAGGGTAGATCGTAGCTGACATAATTTTTTTATAATTTTTATAGGTTTATCTTATAGTCCCTTAGAATCGACATATAGCTAATCCTATAGACGGTATACAGAGTGCTCTAAAATTCCCCTTATAAACTTCTAGGACTTCTGAGTTGATAATACTTAGAATTGGAAACCATGTCCGGAAACTTACCGTTTCCGTGGTACAGCCATTTGAAAACATGTTTTTAAAGCGACCACTTTTACAAGTAGTTTATTACGAGACGTGACACAGTACATCACTTGTTTTACAATTAAAATCTTCAATAACCAAAGAAACAAAGTGGAAACTGAATCATGATTTGCATTAATAATCCCGGATGCACCCTTCACAATCAATGTTTGCAGTTTTCAACATTTCGATAGGGAAATTTTCGATTTAGACGAATCGCGAAGCTATTAGGCCTACTTGTTGAGACACGTGATGTACGTTCAGGGAATGTTTCTTTTCAAACTGCTGCAGCACCGGACATGGTTTCCATTTCTAAATATTATCAACTCAGTCTCCTCTACAAATCCTAGAAGTTTGTAAGGGGAATTTTAGAGCACCCTGTATAACTTGACAAAGTAACGTAAAAAATGTGAATCAACAGATTGGTTTCAAATAATTACGTAATGACGTAACGAGGCTTTCAAAGCAGCTTGCTAGTAACAGCATTTCTTCTCGTTCCATCTGGAGCTTAGGGTATTTGTGAAACATTGTAATTGATTCTATTTAATTTTGAACACATACGAGGAAATGGCGACTGGGTGATTGGTGGAATAACCAATCGTTACTAATGATGTGAGGAGAAAATACCTATTAATGATTAAGCAAAATTATAATCCGGCAGTCACCTAGGGTGCACAGTAGCATCCTCGGCAAGCTACTCGGATCCCAATATTAACCACGTAGACAGTTATAATCCTCGGATCCTCATATGATTTCTGCATGTTGTGGTAATGAAATAAGCCTGCAGTTCAGTTATAACTTATTCTTCCCTTCTTTTCAAGTTCTATTATCCTCTAAATATGTTATATATTTTTATTTACGTTTTAAGAAAATGTACTGAATTTCTGGAGTTAATGTGCATATATAGGGGCACGCCGTAGCGTAGTGGTTAAGGCACTGAGCTACAAGCCGGAGGGTCGAGGGTTCAAGTCCCGTTGGGGTCAGGATTTTTAAACTGACCCAAACTCTCTGGCGGCACTATGGCCCTGGGGTCGACTCAGCCTCTAACTGAAGTGAGTACCAGACGCTTGTTCTGGGGGTAAAGGCGGTCGTCATGCAGGGCTGACAACCCGGCTGACATAAAGTGCCGATTGTCTAGAAAAAGTGGGAGCCTTAACCTCCTACTACCCCAAGGGCCTCCGGGCCTGTTGTGGGATCACTTTACTTTACTTTTAATGTGCATATATATCCCATAGATCCCACTTTGGAGACTTAGGTACTCCCTATCAGGAAGTTTCTTGACCAACCAATTTAAGTACGCTTATTTTCCTACTACGTCAGTGAGTGACGTGTGATTAGTTTATCGCCTTAATGGAGTTAATTAAACTGCATTAATTAAATTGATTGTTTTCCGCGTGTTCATATTTTCAGCGCATCGATAATACAGCAAAGTATAAACTCGATATTGCCCAGTATTTGCTTCCTTACGTATCCCCTCCTTACCATGGTTTAACATCTCCCTTTATATACTTTTACATACCCCACGTCATCCCGGCTTCCTTACATATTGAAGGATTAAATTAATGGAGGAATGTGTTATAGATATATTGTAGATGGATGAATGGATGGATGGATTAATGGATGGACGGACGGACGGACGGACGGATGGATGGATGGATGGACGGACGGACGGATGGATGGATGGATGGACGGACGGACGGACGGACGGATGGACGGATGGATGGACATCTCTGGGGCCATCACTTAAGTGTTGGCGGTGAGCGATCCATTTTGATCCTCCTTAATAGGTAGAACCCCGGGTTCCTGTAAAATACATTAGCCCCGTTTAAATGTTTAATTCAAATTTGAAGTTAATTAGAGAGTTAAGTCGGAAGCGGACCTTTTGGGGTTCTATTCCAGCATTTGCTCTTTGGATTAAGGGAAACCGCTTAAAACATCAATCGGAATAGTCGATCACGCGGGATCTTGCCAAGTTTGGCTTTCGGATGACTCTACATTGGGAGGACCAAAACCGGACATCAGGCTTCTCTTTATTTAAATGCAATGTGTGTACATTACAGATTATTACAATTATTCATACAATTATGGTAATATGTGCATTTTTTAATTTTTACCTTTCAGTTGTTGTTGTTCTATCTCTAGTTGTCAGGTGATGTCAATTACAAAACTACCACATGTAACACCGGTTGACATATTATACGACCAAACGGGCGTAGAAACAATCGAAGAGTATATTAAACTCATGGTTATATTGTAAGCTTAATATATTAGAAAAAGTGGTAGACACAATATATATCAAAATGCCTGTTTTCAGAGTTTATTATTATTACTCTCCAAGTTAAATCTACACGCAGAAAATATGTTAGGAATGTCCTGATGATTCTCTTCCTTCTTTTACTCACTTCCTGTCCTCTGTGTTGTGTTATTTGACTAGGAGGAGAGAGCTGGCAAATACTGTGCTTTTTAATTTACCATACGAATAATCCGGTAACCTTCCTCATTAAATGTTGCCAATTCCCTTCCCACGTATTATGTGTTGTGAGGTTGATAATGGAGAGATTATAAACAATGTGATTTTAAATGATCCGACACCTTCAATAATCGTTGACCAAATAACTAATTTGACAACAATGTAATGATCTTTCACGTTTCTATGGATTATCCCTTCCATATGACAATACAGTGTGGCGAAACTAGCGCTAACACACTTCCCCTCAAGCCGTGCAGACTTTACTTGGGCGAGTAAAATTTCTGGTTTAGATTAGTGGAGATGAGTTTGGGTTTCAAGAGCCTAACACGACAACCTTATTTTAAGTCGATTGTATTACGCATCATAACTTTATGGAACGAACGATTTGAATCTACTCTACGGTAATATGTTGCCTGATATGATGTTCCTGATTCGACACGCATCAAGCATTTACATGCATAACTCATATCGCCATTTATTTGGGCTGGGCCCAAGGCATCGAGAAGGGGCTAAATTCTCTCTTTGGTGTTATTCTGCAATACGTTGGCACACCGGCTCGGAGTCAAGAGGAAGTACATGAGTAGGTTATATGGATCGCCCTAACCACAAATATTTTAAACACCTGTGTGTTTGCTAAACCAGACTATTTTCTACCTAACATAAGATGAGGTGAAATGATATATCAAATTAATGAATGAGGACAACACTCATTTATTGTTTATTATTATTATTACTATTATTATTATTATTATTATTATTATTATTATTATTATTATTATTATTATTATTATTATTATTATTATTATTATTATTATTATTATTATTGCATTTAATTTCTGACAAAAAGTGAGATAAAAACAATATATGAATAATAAAAGATAATTATAATTATAATCAGACTTGTAGGCCTATATTAATAATTGGAATCCTGGAGGTTACGGTGTTGCCGGTGAGTTAGTTAGTTTTATGTTATTTTAGAAGCGTCAATCTTTTATAAATTGTTCACATCTCAGAAGTTTATTAAATCGTAATTCGCGAAAAAAAAAGTGCAAAAAGCTTCAGCAAGATTCTTTTAAAATTGTTCGACAAAAGAGAGAAGAACAGTTCGAGGAATGGAAAAGACTACATGATAGTGATTTCATGATAACAAATGTTCAATATGTAATACCTGACTCAATACATGTCACACTTCATGATGATAATCTCCTATTAAATGTTCCGTGCAAGATGGATCGGAAGAGGATCATCGTACATCACATGACTTGTCAGATCACCACACTTGACATCAATTGGTTTCTTTCCTATGTTGGTTTGTTATAGACCTGGTCTACACTACACCAGTACGCTATTTGACAGACTTTCAAAAAATAATTTATGTTGCTGTCAAGAATGTAACACCACAGTTATTTAACTTGACCTCGGACTTTGGCTATTTTTTTAAATTTAGGAATACTCCACGATACAGCGTTTCTTCTTCAACCCAAAGTGATTTGTCGCCATAGGTTCCTGTCTAAAGCATCTTCTCCCCTCAAATCTCTAGCTTCCATACCATTCTTCACTCCATCCATCCATCGTTCTATAGGCCTGCCCCTTCCACTTCTTTCAATAGCTTTCAATTAAGAATCTTCTTTGGTATTCAATCTTCATCCATTCTTAAGAAGTGTCCGTACCATTTCAAACTGTTTCTTCTATTTTCTTCTAATATGTGTATTTCAACTTGTATAATTTCCCTTATTGTGCTGTTTCTGACTTTATCCCTTCTTGAAATTCTTGTCGATCGCCTCCAAAAATCCATTTCTACTGCTAACAGCTTGTTGGCTTGTTTTCTACTTACTGCCCAGGTTTCGGACCCATATAATAAAATGCTTTGTAACAGAACGTGAAATATAGTTTTCTTCTTCTCGTTCTGTATATTATATTTCTATTCCAAAGCACTGTGTTCGACATACCAATGATTCTTCTTCCATCAGTTCTTCCATCATCTTCAATTTCTGTAGTAGAATTATTCTTTTATTTTGGCTAAATACTTTTTTTTCAGTGGAGAAACTAATTAAATATCTTCACAAAAAGTCCCAATTTTATAAAAATTGTGGAGTCTTTGTGATGTCTGAAATGCAATATTATTTGTCCGTTGTGGCCTATTTTATTATCCACAACATAAAAATTATATTTACTTATTTATTTCTATTTTTCATTTATTTTTGTTGGACAATGAAATAAAGTTTTAGGTAATAATGCATTATTTATCATATTCGTAAGGTATGTTTGGTTCAAGACCTTTATATTATTTTCGGTGTAGGAATGAAGAAATACCAGAAATTTAACATTTGCAAGGGTAATAACTAACTAACTCACTGGCACTATCGAACCCGTAGGTTCACGGCCACTCGGACATAAGTTCTCCATCATCATCATCACTCCAGGGTTTAGGCAATTGCCCGTTCCGACTTCATAATGCATCAGCCCAACGTCTTCTAGGTCTTCCAACATCACGTCTTCCTCTTGCTTGATAATTTCTTGCTAACAATGCATATCTCTCCTTACTCATTCCATCCATGTGATCATCCATTTCTGTCTGTAATTCGTGACTTTATCCAATAAAGGCTGTACTTTCAATTCTTCTCTTATATCCTCATTTCTTATTCTATCAAGTCTTGTACATCCTTTTACTTGTCTTAGGAACCTCATCTCCGCCGTCTGTATTCTATCCTTCTGTCTTTTCACTGGAGCCCAAGTTTCACATCCATACAATATTGTTGGAACCGCCATAACATTATACATTTTTATCTTGGTTTCTTTTCTAATGTTATTTTTGAATAAGTTCTCAATACATCGTAAATCATGATCTAGTGTTTTTCAATCATCCCCCGTATAATCTACATCCTCAAATCATGGTTAATGATATTCTCCCACCTCATTCATGGACTATCAATTAGGCGTTTTTCCTCTGCTTTTCCTAAAAGAAGCTTCAATGCAATTCTTTGATTTCCCAATTCTTACCTTATATCCTGTCCATCGCAGTCTATGATATTTAACTGTTCTTATTATATCTGACTTACTATATAGACTATGTAACCGACTGTTATGTAGTCTTCTCCATTCACCTGTCTATCTCTCTTTGCTCCAAAAATTTCCTAAGAATTTTATTCTCAAATACCCGTACTTCCTATTCTCCCTAAAAGTAAGGGTCCATGTTTCGCAACCATGTAATATAGGCATAATTGGTAGAATAACAGTTTTATATATTTTCTGTTTAACGTTTTCTAAATGGAGTTGGGACGACATGAGTCCCTGTAATGCGTAATAACACGCATTTCCAGAATTGAGCCTATGTTTAATTTCTTTGTGCATCTCGTTTCTATTTGAATTCAACCACTGCTTCAAAATTTTCCTAATTTTTCATTAATTGTCCATTTCCGTTATATAATATATATGTGACCATATATTTAGTTTCATTAATCTTTATTTTCCTTCCCTATTTCTTGGTGGTAGGGCGTGTTGGCCCTTAGTATCTCCTCGCTACCGCCTAATAGTACTACATATTCAACTTAAACTAACAATTATTAATACCATTGAGTTGTAGGCCTTCTTCATCTTCTAAAGATTTGATGGCAAAATTGAATATTAGATAAGAGAGTGCATATTATAGATTTAATCCATTCTGAATTTCAAAACTATCCGAAAACTTTTTGCCTGCACGCACTCTACTCTTTGTGTCATTTAGATCACGTTGCACAGACCTAACACTCAACTTGATGTCCTTCAGTTCACATACATCGAAATTTCTGTTAAGATATGCCTACTTTTGACCTTGTACAAAATAATGAACAAGTCTAAAAAGTCTAAAAATGTCACGACATCCTCTTATTTATTTTATTCCATTTTACTTTATTTTATTTTTTGGACGCTTGTATATGTTAGGTTATGTCTCATGTATATTGAAAGACTATTTATATGTCCGTTTATTTTAAGTACTCAAGTGTTTTCATCGAATTTACTTCGCAATTAATGAAATGATTTAGTTACAAAACAATTCATGGCAACAGAAATCAACTTTTCAATTCTTTTGAAAAAATCCCAATGTTTTACCGGCGAGGAGACCTCTCCTTTTTTTTTATTGACTATTAAAGAATAAATAAAACGAAAAGCGACAGATGTGTCATGTATATCCGTCACTGAGTTCCTTGTATCCTTGGACCCGTATAGGTTTGGAACAAGTCAGACCATAACATATAAATGGAAGGATAACAAATTATTCGCTTTGAAATCTGAATTCCAGATACTCCAAAGCAAATAGCTTACAGTATGGATCTAAAGTCTCTCATGTCTGACTAATCTATAAGCAAATAGAATATAGTATATAGATTTTGTATATAAGGCAAGCTTACATATGCGGGAGCGCATGCGTTAACACTTTTCAGAATAACTACTGTAGTTAATGCTTATTATTAAACTTCATCTGTACATGTTCTTCCAACTTAAGAATCATTTTCATTGATTTATAGTTACCGTATTTTACGGACTATAAGACGCACCTTAATTTTTTAAGCGGTTTTTTTAAATAACATTTTTACCATTTTTATTATTAGGTTGCAATGCCAGACAAAAAAAAACTTAGTTTATTAAAACTGTCCTGATCTTTAAAATCACTGAAAATCGTCATCTGAACTTTCTTCTTCTTCGTCGTCATCGTTGTCTTCTTCAGATATGAGATGGTCTTCACTGCCATCGAGAGCGTTACTTACGCCGCACTTCTTGAAATATTTAATAATAATGTCTTCTCTCACTCTAGACCACAACTGTTTTATCCACTGACACACTTGTTTGATTGTATGTCGTTTTAAAGCTCCCTTCGTTGTGAATTCATGTTGGGTTTCATCTATTATCAATTTGTTTAAGTTCACTGGCATCGTAGACTGCAATGACGCATCATAGACTAGACAGTGTTCTGGGTTTGTGATGGCGGGGCGGCAGGGAGACAGTGTTAGCCAGCTTGTGAATCCCCACAACTCAGGTTCGTCGTATCGGTGCACTGTTGCTGCCAGTTGAATCCAATGCTACCAGATTGAGATAATTCCCGCGGCATCGAACATATGACCATTTTTAAGACTGGCGGGAATTTTAAATCAAACACTGGACAGTTTTATATTAATTTCGAGTAAAGACACACCTGAATTTTGAAGGCAATTGTCCGAAGAAAAAAAGTGCGTCTTATTGTCCGTAAAATACAGTAGTATTTTTATTTAACGTTTCGCTAAGGTCATTAGCGAAGTAGTTCAATTCTGGTCGAGAAAGAGGCTACAAAATGTGCTATGAGTCCTCTTATTCAGGCTTGAGGTTCTTTTATGTGAACCGTAAGTCTAAGAAACCGGACCTAAGACTTTACTTTCCTTTTAAAATAAGCCACATTCAGAATTTTACGCCCTTGAAAATAAATAGATCCCGACCGGATTTGATCGCGCAGACCTCGCAACCGGGGCGAGCATGGCAAGCATGAGGACTCGGAACCGACTATCCAACTTTATTGCTTTTGATTTTGATGGGTAAAAGTTGTAGTTTGCACTAACTGAGACGTTGAGAAAGTTTGTTTTTGTAATGATGTTTGACATATTCGTCAACGAAACGCTTTCATTGTGTTGTAGAACAGAGTGAAAACGCGACGCGCTTCTGTTATCAGGATAATTGTGCTGTGTATTACATTGAAGCAGGGCTGTTTATAGTTCTCGAATTAGAGGTCAAAGTTTGTAACCCACTTTTTTTTTCCTTCAAAGGTTTAATTCATTCTTGCATCCTATTCTTTTACGTGCATTTTGGAAGGAATTCGGACTCGTCGGTAAATATAGAATCGATTACATGGCTAATTGCACTTGTATTGAAATATCATAAACAATTCCACGAGTGATTTCCAATTTATCTAGAGGATTTGGAAATCATGAGAGGCATTTGTTAGGACTATTTAACGAATAAAATTAAGCTGTTTACTCAGAAATCATTATTTAAATATAATTACCGGTATTTACAAATATGTATATACTTAATGTAAACGGCGATGTTTGAAAACAGATTAGAAATGTGAGGTTAAGTATATTCACTGCAACTTGATCATATTATTTATTGCTAACTATGATCTCAATGATGTAAGAATGCACCCTAGTGGAGAAGTAATGAAATACATCAAACTGTATATTATAACCAACATTATAGGTTATTAATTGTTTTTAGTAAACAACTCAGTAAAATCAAGGAATCTGTTCATTATTTTCTATATTCATAGGTAATGCCACGAGTGATTTCCAATTTATCTAGAGAATTTAAAAGTAAAAAAAAAAGTGGCATTTGCTAGGACTGTTTACGAATAAAATTAAGCTGTTTACTCGCAAATCATTATTTAAATAGGCCTGTAGTCATTTTAAAAGATGTATATATTTAATATAAACGGCGATGTTTGAAAACAAATGAGAAGAGTTTGTTTCACTCGCTCATCACTGCAACCAAATCATATCATCATCATAGTACCAGATCATATTATGTATTGCCAAAGGATCGCAATATTGTAAGAATGCACCCTATTGGAGAAAAAATGAACCAACATTACAGGTTATTAATTAATTTATAATGTCCTATGATGTAAATATGTCAATTATATTTTTTTGAAACGTAAAACCTGGGAAATAATACGTTTAAGGAAGTCCAAACAGTGGTTTATTTTTTTGTGGTATAATCAATTGCTACAAATGTTTTTATATTATCTCCCGCAAGCACTATATGGTTACATTCGTGCACTATATATACAATCTGATAGCCACATGCATTCTAGAATTCTTACTTCTTAATATATAAATTGTTATATTCAACGTATTTCTTAGAGAGTCAGTCACTGCAAAATAATGTCTGACCTATTAGGAATGTTAAAAAGGAGGAACTTGGTTTTAAAGTGATACAATTAAGTTGATAAAATCAAGGCGAAAAAGACTGTGATTGGTTGTAAATCAAAATTCATTGAAATGTGATTGGTCATTGACTCCCATTTGGGGCACGAGTTAAATGGTCAATGTATTTGTCAGAGAAAAATAATGCTCTGAGTTTTTCAGAATATTAAAAAGGAAGAGCTTTCTTTATCACAAAAGCAGGAGTTGATAAATATAAATAGATAAAGAGTAAGGTGAAGCACAACTGTCATTGGATGTAAAATAAAATTCACTGAAATATGATTGGTTATTAACTCCGATTAGGGGCATAAGTTAAATATTCGTATTAATTTCAATACGATAGTTCAATTCAAGTGAATTAATTATTCTTGAAATCATCTCTATTTTTTAATCTAGGAAATAACTTTTTTGACAAATGAGGGCTGTGCCTACTCTATCGCAAATGCGGATAAAACTGTCATTATTTTGACCCTTTATCTAAATGTCTGTGTGAATAGTACTAGAAAATGTCCTGTTGACCTTGATTAAAATTATATGACATTTTTTGACATTTCGTGACAATTTATTTTCTCATAAATCAGCAATCTGATATGATAAATTCTGGGAACGCAATTGCAATGTTAGTTAAAATTGATTATCAGAATTTATGAGCAATATTTTATGGAAATATACATAAAAATTTAATGACACATCACCAGAAGACACAATAGATGACCCTGAAATAATGAGACATAAAGGAATATTTTTTCTTTGTTCACGTGTTTTGCCTGATCTGTCACGTTGTACTCGCGTGCTGGCTGCGCACGTGTTCTTCTTGGGTCACGTAGACGACTGATGGCACTGCTAATAGTATTAAGTGAAAATTGTTCGATCCTCATTAAAGTAACAAAAAGTCCGTCAAGCAGTAACTGTTAAACTAAGCGAACACCTCAGCAAGTTAAAGTTGTTAGATTTTGCTGGCTTAAGCAATATACTGTATATTTCTTTCGACTATTTAACTCATACCACAAATGGGAGTCTATGACCAATCACATTTCAATGATTTTTTATTTACAACCGATCACTGTCGTGTTTCGCCTAGAATTTACCAACTAAAGTTTATCATAATAAAGAAAGCACCTCCTTTTTAACATTCTGAATAGGTCATAGCATTATTTTGCAGTGACTGACCCTCCAAGAAATACGGCTGCCAGATTGTATATATATTGCATGAATGTCAGATGAAAGCGCATGTCACAGATAATATAAAAACATTTGTAACAATTGATTATACCACAAAAAAAAAAAACAGTTTGCACTTTATTAAATGTATTTTTTCCCAGGTAATAATATTCCAGAAAAATATAATTGTCATATTTACATCATAGAGTAAATATACAGTTGATGTGTTTCATTTTTTCTCCACTAGAGTGCATTCTTACAAATTGCGTTCCTTTGGCAAATAATAATGTTATAAGGTTGCAGTGATGAACAAAAGAAGTAAATAAAGCGTACCAATCGTTTCTCATTTGTTTCAAACATCGTCGTCTACATTAAATATATAAATATTTTAAAATAACTATATTTAAATAATGATTTGTGAGTGAACAGCTTAATTTTATTCGTTAAATAGTCCTAACAAATGCCACTCTTGATTTACAAATTCTCTACATAAATTCACTCCTCACTTCGTGAGTTATGAATTTATCGATAATTTGGAAATCACTCGTGGCATTACTTATGATAACTGAATTGAATGCATAAAGTTCGTTGCGAAAAAAACTGCGGCCGCTGGAGAGTTTTTTTTTTACTTCATTATTATTTTGAGACGATTCAATATTTTTAATCAAAGTACGTTTACATTCGAGTTATATCATTAGGCCTACACTGTGTAAACTATATCTATTGTGTAGGCTTTGTGTATTTTTTGTGTTCCTTGTGTGAATTGAGTTAATGTTAAACTGATTTTAAATGAAATATGAAAACATATTAAGGATGAAATGGATAGTTGTAATAAAATTCCAACCCATCATTTGTTCTGACAGCTGACGAACGCCACGAAAAAAATCAATAAGGTTGATCGAGTCCAGGATTTAAACTTGAAACCTCCCTAATATACGAATCACATACTCTAGGGTATCTCAGCCCAACTCGTTTTAGGAGACCCCCCACTCCTAATAGTACAATTTGGTGATTAACGAACTATTGACTCTGCTTTTCAAATGTGCATACCGTTTTGATGCGAGAAAACAAACATGGCGGTCGATAAAGCGATTTTTCAAATTTTGTTTTTCACGGTAAATCCCCACACCAAAGTGTAACTGTGTAAACTAAGCGAAATCATCACCAAATCGAAAATATGGTCTGATTTTAGTGGTTTAGGGATTATATGATTATTTTGTTAAATTCGAGAAACTCAATTTCTGACGCCAGTTTATTTAAAAGTGTCGAACTGTGGTTAAAGAAAATACATGCAACTTATAGTAATAACCTTAAGTCATTACTAGACGGAACATTCTGGTTCCCGGACATGTTTGGAAAGTTATCGGTTACTATTGCCTGGAAGTTTGAACTTCGAATTATGACGTTGGAAGCTTGCTTCGCGGAGCAATAACTCCGTACATAATAACAATAATGGAACATGCCTAACTTGCATGCTAGTATGTCACTAAATTACCAGCAGGCCTATTGTATTATGCGTACACATTTTGCAGTGCTGTACACACTTCTTATGTCAGAGGTACACTAGAAAGAACTACCGGATAAGATGTTCGTTCGGGAACTGAAATGCTCCCTTCGGCCATTACCTATTACATCCATCCATAGTAATTCTGCCCGAGGGCAGATCTTTCACAGCAATCATAGCTTTTTCATGCTATGCTTTGCTGTTTTACTAGGGAATTATAGGTGTGGTAGCTTCCCGTTGCTTTCCACACCGATTAAGGGTGATGATGATAGTGATGAGGATGATGATGATGGCCGGATGATTTTCGGTGACCGTTGGGCCCTATGCTTCCTGACATTTGTCTTACAGGTGAGGAAAAACCCCGAAAAAACCTCACTCGGGAGCCTGTCCCGACCGGGAATCGAATCTGGGCCCACTGCGTGACAAGGCAGCACGCTACCTCGAGACTACAGCGGTGTACACCTATTATATATTGTTGTATAATTTGACACGTTGAATAATAACTACAGATTCATTTTCCACATCATCATCATCATCCATCACGAATCAGGTGTTTGTGGACCTGTTTCTGCCTCATTCAGCAGTCTTTTAAGAGGTCTTCCTGGTCGACGATGTCCTTTGGGCTTATATTGCATCATAATTTTTGGGATTCTTGAATTATCCATTCTTTTTACATGCTCCAGCTAGTTTAATTTATATCTGTTGTGTTATTTTCTACTGATTCTACTTCTAGTTAATCTAAATTTTTTTTTTCGATCTAAAAGAGTGTATCCTGCTGTCCTCCTTAGAAATTTTATTTCCGTTGCTTTGATTCTGCTTCACCTAAAAACTTTCATCTTAACTCCTTAACATAACTAACTATTAACTAAAAATATTCACGTACATTCCCTGTAGGCCTATATTTTTTTAATGTCCAAATCTCACTTCCGTATAAAAGGGAGGGCAATGCTAAAGTATTAGGCCTATATCTTTATAGGCCTATTCTTGTGGGTTTTTGTACTAATTTAGCTTTTAATGTATTATTTATTATGCCTAATATTTGTGAAAATTTGGTGATTTTCTTATTCACATTTTTTTTTTCATTTTGATAAGATATTTCACAGCCTAAATAGTTGAAATTTTATACTCATATTCTAGGAATTGGTTATTGTGTATTATCTTACTTCTGATTGGATCTTCTCCTAAGAATGTCATTACTTTTGACTTTTGTACTGAAGTTTCCATCCCAAAATATTTTAATATTTTATTTAGTGTAATTTAGTAGTTCTATTTGTAAGTTATTCTCTTAATTGGAAATTATGACTTGATCATCTGCGAAGAGTAGGATAGACGTATTTAATGTTAAGATACTGGTTATTATGATCCCTGATGCAGAGATTAGGTTCCATTTAAAAATGATTTCATTCATGTAAATATTAAATAGTGTTGGTCGAACTCCATTATTAGTATATTTTCTTTCGGAGATACGATTATTTATTTTGATATTTATTTTCTAGTCAGGATTGTAGATGTCTATTTTATTTTGCAATAACAAATTTTGTATATTTTTGTTTTGTAATATTTCAAATAAAAGGTCTCTTAGTATTTAGTTAAAAGCTTTTATAAAGTATATAAAGTCTATATGGTTTTCTAAATGACTGTTTTAAATATTTATGACTAAACATAACTTGTCCTCGAGACGTGATAAGTAAAAGACCGGTATCTAATGCCTCCAGAATATGGAGTTACTTACAGTATGTCATATGGAAGAATAAATATCTTAATACTAAAAGTAGAATAACAATTTATAAAACTACAAAAAAATAAACCAGAGATGGCAGAGACAAAAAAGAAGCAACAAATTATAAATACAGCGGATGTGAATCCTACACTATGAGCCATAATAGATAAAAGCATTTAGACAGAATGAAAAACGAAGATGTGGGACAATGCAATGTAATGGACAGGACAAAAGTTTACAGCTATAGCAAAGAAATCTGGGCCAGAGTTTCAAGTGAATGTTTATGCAATTACTATTTATTCTATATTTGGTGTCACAAGTGCCGTTTCATTCACTGATGCGTTTCAATAATATATATATATATATATATGACATGATAAGAAAAACTAATGCCTGAACGGGATTTGAACCAGGATCTCTGGGTGATACCCCAGCGTGTTATCCATTACACCACCAGGCGAATCCATTCAAACACTTATTTTTCTTATATAGGCCTATATATATTATATTCTCCATTCTTGTTAGATGTCGCGAGAACTCAGTCTTCACTGCCACCTAGTAGCTGACTGTAACAAGTAAGGAAATTAAAGATAATATTTTTACTTTATAGCAGTGACGCTTTATCGATGTTTATATATATATAAACTAGAAAAAAAAACAGATAGAGCGCTCAAATAGAAAGTGCCAATAATAAAAGACTAATATTGGAACAGTTCGAGATTTATATCCAAGAGGCAAAAGAGATATCAGCAGACCATATATATATAGGCATATATATATATATATATATATATATATATATACGGTATATAAACAGGCCATGAGCCTGTTAAAAGAATAAGAAATAAATTAATGGTTACAGAATCATTATTTTTCGCATGACATTTTTGCAGATTAAAAATTTGTCATATTAAAAATATAATGCCCCTTAAAACGTGGACATTGTGCACCATGTATTCATATAATTTATTGTATTATTTATACTATAGCTTAATAGTCCGGATTTAAAATTAATTTCTGAAATCTATAATTGCGGCTTCATTTAATTGATTTGCTAGTGTTTTATATAAGGACGCTCTGTAACATCTTAGATCATTATCGTCGCAATTCAAATATAGGAATGAAAAGACCGACGAATTTTGCACAGATACCTCTTATTTCAGGCTTGAGTTCTTTTAAGTGCAACGACTTAGTTTCCTTCCGAATGAAGCCATACTCAGAATGTTACTATCTTAAAAAATCCATCGTCTTCTACTCGGAACAAGTGCACCGGAGCCAAAGTTCAATGAATTATCATCGCCTACTTTTCTAATCTCGACAATATGATGTGAAATCCAGCATTCCTAACTTTGCCAAAGAAATGCTTATCCCATTCACATCCTAGGGTTCTTTACGGTACCACATAGTACCGATACATTTTTTTACTTCCACATCCGAGAAACCGTGTCCTCAAATTTTTGTCATCCAAAAATTTCCATCTATTTTCTACCGGGATCAAAATCACAAACTTTGAATTCAAAAGAGAACGTGATTTCCTGAAACCACCAAGGTCAACAAATACTGTATAATTGGATCGGAAGCAACAAAATATGGCTTTCCTTGTATCCTCTGTTATCGTACATTTTTTTTATTGTAAACCCCATAAAAGAGAGATCCATTATTTGTGAGTATTTAACTCATGCCCCAAATGGTAGTCAATGACTAATCACGTTTCAATGAATCCTGTTTTACACCAATGACAGTCGTGTTTCACCTCGCTCTTTATCGATTTCTCTTTATCAGCTTCTGCTTTTGTGACAAAGAAAGCTCCTCCTTTTTTAATATACTGAAAAGGTTAGACCATTATTTTTCTCCAACAAATACACTGAATATAGCAAATAATGAATAGATTCAGTGATTTTACTGAGTTGTTTATTCAAAATATAAATGATTAACCTATAATGTTGATTATAATAGTTTGATGTGCTTCATTATTTCTCCACTAGAGTGCATTCTTACAATATTGCGATCCTATTTGGCAATAAATAATATGATCGAGTTGCAGTGAATATACATAACCTCACATTTCTAATTTGTTTTCAAACATCGCCGTTTACATTAACTATATACATATTTTAAAACACCGGTAACTATATTCAAATAATTATTTTTTAGTAAAGAGCTTAATTTTATTCGTTAAATAGTCCTAACAAATGCCACTCTTGATTTCCAAATTCTCTAGATAAATTCACTCCTCACTTCGTGAGTCGTGAATTTATCGATAATTTGGAAATCACTCGTGGCATTACTTATGATAAAGCTTTTCTGATTTCGGAAAGAAAGTATAGTATGTTTAAAACTAAAACATATTAATTATTTGTTTCTGAAGTTGGATAATAATCAGTGTTAAAAAACTTGCTCTTTTTCTTGTGCATAATTTTATAGGAAATCTGATAAAGACCTTAGAGAGACATAGAGGTTGAAAACTTTAAGTTAGGTGAACCCCCATGTGCGTTATCACTGAAAGTGGAAAGAGAGAACTTCCTTGTGTGTGATATGAGTACACACGCCGGGCCGCGTATCGATCTGAGCCTCGCTACTTCTCTTTCACGACACGTTCACACGAGCTACGAGAAACTTGCAACAGCAAAATACACAACTGATTTCAGTTTCCAACTTCGCCACTCATACATTATTATAGAATGGGAAAGTATCGACATGACCCATTCACATTAATAAACTCACATGAACAGTGCAAACCATATTAATGGAAAATCGTAGGCACAACTTTCGCCTTTCATTAATTACTTTTGGTAGGATACTGTAACCAAAACAGTTATTAATAACCGTAAAAATATAATTTTTTTCTAATCCCTTGCATATTCCGTGTTGCTAGAAGAATGTTCCTTTATCTTAGCTTATTTCGAAATTTACTAAATCCGTCTGGCATTTCATTCTTGGGCTTTTTAGCGTTTACATTTTTTAATCGAACAGGGAGATAGCCTGATGCTTCAACACCCAACTTGGATGACCAGGTGACTTTAATCAAGGTTCTCTCCCTTTAATAACCCTTGATGAACCAATGCCAAACTGCAAGGCATAATAAAATAAACGAAGCGAATAACATACAGTTAATCCTGTAGAAAAATAAAAAAGAAAAAGAAAAGAAAAATATTTAAGTATCTCAATGAAACTGTTTCTAAAATTAAATCTTTAGAATAAAATCCTGCCAAAAAGGTACAGTAGAAGAAGATACAGTTTATTCGTTCCTAATTTCTGATGTTCAGTTATTGATGGCAGACGATTATAGAAGATTTAGAGTACATGACAAGGAAACTGAAGGAGCAATACGAAAAATGGAGAGTAGAGACAAATTTGGACAAAACGAAGTAATGGTAATAGGAGCAAAATCAAAAGATCCGGTTTTGGAAAATGGACATGGAAAAATAAAATATGTAATGAATGTGTATATTTGGGGGCAAGAATTTAGTGCAGATGGAAGTCATGATGCTGAAATTAATGACAGGATAAATAAGGATAAATATGCAATATTAAAATCAAATGTTGTTTTGTGGAATCAGAATATAAGTTCTAAAACAAAAACCAATATTTTTAATACGATAAATAAGGAGTACAATGACATACACTGCAGAAACATAGGAATTAAAATCTAGAATAATAAGTAAATTCAATTCTGCAGAAATGGATTTTTGGAAGCGTTCAACTGGAATTTCTAGAAGAGATAAAATAAGAAAACTAATTAAATGAAAGATGAATGTTCAAACTTCAATCGTGTAGTACATAAAAAAATTAAAATGACAGAAGACACATTCCCAAGAAGAATACTAGAATGGGTGCCAACTGGTAGAAGAAGAAGGGGAAGGCAAAAAATAACGTGGATTTTGAGCAGCATTCGGGTAAAAAGGATTGGACGATAGATATTGGAAAGATAGACAGTTGTGGAGGAGAATGACGGCAGATTAATTGGGCACAGGAAGATGTGAAATATTGTGAAAACTGCGGAACAAATAAAACATAGGGGCCTATAATTTAAATTTTAAAGAATAAGAATCATCCGATAAATGTAATGATAAAATTGGTTTTGGTTTTTACGATTGTAGAATAAACTGCGTGTTTTGTAGTAACGAATATTCCCAATTGAAAACTCCGATTAAAAACTCTAAAGTCGCCTTTCTTTGTTGTTTGATTCTGAACATTAATACATAAATAATAATTTATAAATGATAAGGAAGTAGGTAAATTTTGAACACACGTTTATACAACCCACAACTTGCAGCTTTATAACGAATTAAATACTTTTCTAACAAAATTTGACAGATGAATAAATGCAGTTCATTAAAATATTGACTTAGGCTTTCACGGCCTGGGTTAGTATGATGATATTGTAGAAGATTTTCGGGCTGTTGCCCTGGTCTTGATGCTTGTAGTTCCCCGACGTTTCGCCAGAGACTGCGTTCGGCATCCTCAAGACAAAGTAGCCTTTAAATAACAAATAATGAATAGATTATATCATTTTTTTTGTATTGTAAGCCTATGTTTTCCCTTTACAGAGATTTAGGCGCTTTCCCCCTACAGGGAAGAATTTGAACCATACTAATTTAGTTACACTTGTTTTCGTATAGATGTCATTTTGAGTGGTCCGTGGTCAGCGTTCCGCCTCATACTGACATCCAGGAAACCAAGGTAGTACTAGGACGGGAAAATTCGGTAAATTTTGCTTAGAGGCATTTTCATTCAGGCTTAAGGATTTTTTACGAGCCTGAAAATCTTCAGACTCGGGACCCACGGCTTAAAGTCCCTCCCGGAGGACTTGCTCCTTGGATTTTTCCGCCCTAAAAAATCCATCGATCCCGGCCGGGTTTGAACCCGCGACCCTCGGGACCAGAGGTCCACCGCCGACATTATATCATATTTAGCCTACTAATCATAAGACGTTTCAAAATACTGAAACCATATTACCAATTGACAAGTTGGAACATTTCATGCTGATTAGATTCAATGACGCGACGGGCCTAGAAGGTAGGCTACTTATCCTACTACCCACTGCTAGCCTCACATCTACATGTGTTAATCACGTAGGTGGACGATCAGCCAGACGATTATAGGGGTTTCATATAGTCAGAATGTCGGGTCCTCCAATCGTGATAGCTGGTTTTTCTCAACATGGAGCATCTTCTTATTGTAGCTAACCAAATTATCCACAATGCTGGGCGCACACCGGTCCCATACTGGTCGAAAATCCATGATAAAATTCCCTATATGGGGAATCAAACCAATGCAAGTCTCATAGTTCAGCATCAAGGCATCATGCTTTAAACCACTCGGCTACGGCACTGAACTTATGCTGGTTAGCCCTACGTAAAATGTCCTGTCAAGGCTACTGTAATAGAGGAGGATGGCGAAGTTCATTACTTATTATGTGAATGAATATTTAAATAGACTATTTAACTCCTGCCCCAAATGGGAGTCAATGACCAATCACGTTTCAATGTATGTTGTTTTATAACCAACCACAATCGTGTTTCACCCGATATTTATAAATTAAGTTTATCATATTAAAGAAAGCTCTTTCTTGTTGATATTCTGAACAGTTCATAACATTATTTTGCAGTGACTGACTAAAAAATACGGCTACCAGATTGTATATATAGTGCACGAATTTAAACAGATACTGCTTGCGGGATATAATAGAAAAACATTCGTAGTAATTGATTATATCACAATAAAAAGACACCACTGTTTGCACTTTGTTCAACATATTTTTCCCCAGGTACCCACGTTCCAGAAAAATATAATTTACATCATAGGACATCAGAAATTAATTAATAACCTATAATGTTGGTTATACACAGTTTGATGTGTTTCATTTCTCCACTAGGGTGCATTCTTATAATATTGCGATCCTTTGGCAATATATAATATGATCGGGTTGCAGTGATGAACAAGTAAAACATAACAAACTTTTTTCATTTGTTTTCAAACATCGCCGTTTACATAAAATATATAAATATTTTAAAATAACTATATTTAAATAAAGATTTGTGAGTAAACAGCTTAATTTTATTCGTTACATAGTCATAACAAATGCCACTCTTGATTTCGAAATCCTCTAGATAAATTCACTCCTCACTTCGTGACATCGTGAATTTATCGATAATTTGGAAATCACTTGTATTTCTTATGAAAAATCTCTGACATATCATTCTTAGACAATCTACAAATATTGTATAATTTTTAGTAAAACAGCTTCTAGTTATTAAGAATAATATGAAACATCGAATCTTATATTCTTCGATCACTGAAGTTGACTTATAACACTTTACTAAACTCTCAATTAGACCTATCCTGTTTCAACGAATATATGGTACAATAAAAAGAAGCCTAAAAACTAACATTAGAAAACAAACACAAGTAAGCTTTACAAATTAATGGCTGTACCTAATTTTCTTTATGAATCTGAAACATGGACGTTGATAAAAGCTGATAAAAACAAGATACAGCCTGCCGAAATGAACTTTTTAAGAACAGTAAATAAGATGTAGCCTTTTAGACCAAATCTCGAATGAAAAAATAAGGGAATAACTTCTTTGGAAGAAAAAAAATATAAATTATAGAAATGAATGGAGATAGCATGTTGATAGAATACCGGAAGAGAGAATACCAAGAAGAATGCTGTATTATCGGGCTCTACTCTGATTTTCCTACAAGGATTTCCAAGCCCAACATTCATTCTCCATTCGTGGCACATGTCCTCCCCATCGCAGTCTACGAGATATAACAGTTCCTATTATATCCGATTTCCCATTAATACCACGTAGCTCACTGTTATCTAAGTCTTGTCAATTCGCCTGTCTATTCATCTCTCCTTGGTTTAAAAAATCCTAAAACCTTTATTCTCAAATGCTCGTAACCTTTTCTCCTTCCTTAAACCAAGAGTCCATGTTTCGCATCCATGTAATGTAACTGAGAGAATAACAGTTTTGTGTATTTTCCATAAGTAATGCCACGAGTGATTTCCAAATTATCGATAAATTCGCGACTCACGAAGTGAGGAGTGAATTTATCTAGAGCATTTGGAAATCAAGAGTGGCATTTGTTAGGACTATTTAACGAATGAAATTAAGCCGTTTACTCACAAATCATTGTTCAACTATAGTTATTTTAAAATATTTATATATTTAATGTAAACGGCGATGTTTCAATGAGGTTATGTTCATTTACTGCTGCTTGATCATATTATTTATTGCCAAACAAGATCGCAATATTGTAAGAGTGCACCCAAGTGGAGAAATAATGAAACACACAAAACTATATATCATAATCAACATTACGAGTTATTCATTTATTTTTTTAGTAAACAACTCAGTAAAATCAAGGAATATTTTCATTATTTGCTATATTCAATTTGTTGGAGAAAAATAATGCTTTGACCTGTTCAGAACATTAAAAAGGAGGAGCTTTCTTTATCACAAAACAGGAACTGATAAAGAGAAATCGATAAAGAGCGAGGTGAAACACGACTGTCATTGGTTGTAAAACAACATTAATTAAAACGTGATTGGTCATTGACTAGCATTTGTGGCACGAGTTAAATAGTCAGTTTATTATTTCTTGAAAAAAGTTGGGACGACAAGAGTCCCTGTAATGGATAATAGCATGCATTTCCAGAATTGGGCCTAGGTTTAATTTCTTTGTGAATCTCATTCCTGTTTTTAATTATTGTTACTAGATACAGTATTTATATTTTTCCACTTTTTCAAAATTTCCCTCATTTGTCATTAAATATCCATTTCCATTATATAATATGTTTCTGTATGTGACCATATATTTACTTTTATTAATGTTTACTTCCAGCCCCATTTTTTTAGTGTTGCTCAATAGAGTGTGCGTGTTGACTCTTAATATCGCCTCGCTATCGCCAAATAATAGGCCTACTATATCAAAGACCTAAAATCTCCTGGAGTCGGGAATATATTTATGCACGGAGGAGAAACATGTACAACCAGGAGATTGGATGAACCGACAAAATTGGCTATTGGGAATCGGACGATGTCAAAGACATTAATCAACCGATGATCTATCTATCCGTATGACTAATAGCTTATTAAAACCATTGAATTTTAGGCCATCTTCATTCTTTAAAGATTTGATGGCATGTTCTGGTATAAAATCAAATAGCAGAGCAGATAGTATATCTCCTTTAACCCATTGTGAATTCAAAAGTATGTGAAAACTATTTCCCTGATCGCACCCTACTCTTTGTGTTATTTAGTCACATTCGAATAAGCCTAACCATTTTTTTTAGGAATTCCGAACTCCAGTAGGATACTAGGTCTACGTAACTTTCCTCTATTTATTGAGTCGTATGTCTTTTTGAAGTCTACATTTAGTTGATGCAATGTGCCACTGTATTGCAATTTCTTTCTTAAAACCTGTTTTATACTAAATATCTGATCTGTAGTAGACCTATTTCTTCTAAATTCAAGTTGATGATCATCTATTATGTTGTCTATAATGGGGGTAAGTCTGGATACTAATAAATTTGTTATGATTTTGTATGACGTTGAAAGCAATGAGATGCTCCTGTAGTTGATGCAAACAATTTTATCTCCTTGCTTATAGAAATGTTTGAAGTCGATTCTTTCGATTAATTTCCCATTCATTTGGAAGAGCCTCTTTCTCGCAAGTCATATTAAGCAACCGGCGTAGCTTGTATATCAACTTTTCTCCCCTGATTTTATCAATTCTGCTGGGGTCCCATCTGAACCTAATACCTTGTATATAATTAAATTTTCTATCGCCAACTCAATCTCTAATGCACTTGTTTCTGTGATTAATATCTCCGCTGTGTGTAAATTATCCTCTTCATCATCCTGTTCTGCATAATCCTTTATTGGCAGATCAAAGTAATGTGTCCACCTATATAATATACTTCTTGAATCTGCAATCATATCCCCATTTTAATTCCTAATTATATTTGTTCTAGCCTAAAACCATCTTCTCGCTGTCTTAATCCCATGATACAATTATCTGATGTTCATATTTTTTTCATTCATTTCAAGATCATTAATCTTCTCTCTCAAATATTCCCTCCTCCTACTCTTTAATAATCTAGTGGTTTAACGTCGGATGTTACACAATAATTGTTCTAAATTTATTTAATTTGGCTCGTGTAACAAATTCATTTTTCCTAGCTTCTTTCTTTATAATGTCAGCGTATTCCACTTCAAATCATTTATTTTTTGCCTCCTACGCTTTCTGATGCCGACAATTTAATAGTAGGCCTATCTCTTATAGTCTCTTATTCTTTATCTATGTTATATTGCTTCTTCCGTTGTCACATTTTTTATCTGAAGATTCCGTACTTCAAATCTATTAACAATTCATATCTGATATTCTTGCCGAAATTTATCAAGTCTCAGGGTTTTAATTTTTTTTTTTTCAGAATCATCTGTAGTGTATTGACTTAGGCTTTCAAGGCCGGATTTGTTACGATGATCTTGTAGAAGATTTCCAGCTTGTAGGCCGTGGTCTCGAGGCTTGAAGTTCCCCGACGTTTCGCCAGAGACTGCGTCTGGCATCCTCAAGACAACCCTTGAGGATGCCAGACGCAGTCTCTGGCGAAACGTCGGGGAACTTCAAGCCTCGAGACCACGCCTACAGCCCGGAAATACCATTTTTTACTGTTTATTCGTCTCATAAGTGATAACTGTTCCCTGATATTCACCCTTACCAGATGATGATCCGAATTGCAGTCTGTCGCTCTAACTGAACGTTGATGTCGTTACTGTGCTAGTGTTTATCCACTAATACATTATTCATAATTAAATTATTATTTATGATTAATTGTACAACTTTCTCCCTCAACCTTAATTTAGAACTCAGTGTGCTTTAAATCTTCCCCTAGCACACTTCCTACGATTATATTCGCTATTTGTTCCAGTTAAAGACCGTAGAAAACCATGGTTAATTATTTTGACTATTTAACTCATGCTCCAAATGGGAGTTAATGACCAATCACATTTCAATGATTTTTTATTTACAACCAATCACAGTCGAGTTTCGCATAAAATTTTCCAACAAAAGTTTATCATAATAAAGAAAGCACCTCCTTTTTAACATTCTGAACAGGTCATAGCATTATTTTGCAGTGACTGACTCTGTAAGAAATACGGCTACCAGATTGTATATATAGTGCATGAATGTCAACACGTAGTGCATACGAGAGATAATATAAAAACATTTGTAACAATTATTGATCATACCACAGAAAAAAATGAAACCACTGTTTGCACTTTCTTAAACGAATTATTTTCCAGGAAATGACACAGAAAAATATAATTGACATATTTACATCATAGGACATCAGAAATTAATTAATACCTATAAAGTTGGTTATAAATTTCTCCACTAGGGTGCATTCTTACAACATTGCGATCTTTTGGCAATATATAATATTATGATCTGGTTGCAGTGATCGAACAAAAGAAGCAAATGAAGCGTACCAATCGTTTCTCATTTGTTTTCAAACATCGCCGTGTACATTAAATATATAAATATTTTAAAATAACTATAGTTAAATAATGATTTGTGAGTATACAGCTTAATTTTATTCGTTAAATAGTCCTAACAAATGCCACTCTTGAATTCCAAATTCTCTACATAAATTCACGACTCACGAAGCGAGTCGTGAATTTATCGATAACTTGGAAATCACTCATGGCATTACTTATGATCAATAATACAGTTTGCTTGCTCTTTGTCGGTAGTTAATGTAATTGCTGTAAATATTCGGAATGGGTTATTGTTAACTGAGTAATGAAGCACAAGTGTCTTATAATAAGTCTATTTCAGTTTCTCACGATCACTTAATATATACTATTACATATTATTTGGAAGGTAATAACGATGTGTGTATATACCAACAGAATAGGCCTACACAGTGCAACCTCTTAATACCGCATGGACCTCCTAAGGCCTGTAGTGGGATAGGCTTATGTTTACCTTCTTGCAAAGTAATTGTACGGAGAATTAGTTGCAAAAGAAAGTAGCTTATCTTCATATATAACTTACTTAAAATGATAGGCCTATATGAGGCACCAAATTGCAATTCTCAAAGATACAATAAGTTGTAAGCGTGTTTTAAATATCAAATTACGAAATGAAATAGTAATAGTATTAAACTTCTGATGGTTGAAATTACTTGCTATTTTTTAAAATCTAAGAGCCAAAGTTCTGCTTAAGGACTGTACTTGGTTTTAAATAATAAATATTAACATTTCAGCGCACCAAGTTATTTTGAAATTGCAAGTGATTGCCAATAAGTTGTATAATTTCCTGCAACTGTTCTGTCCTTTAAAACTCCTTCAATCTTAATGTTAAAATTAAGTCCCCTTTCAATTGAATATAAATTTTGAGTTATGACGTCAATATGTAATAATTAGAGCACTCGAAAAAGTTCAGGATTAGAAATAAAAATTTGTATTAGAATCATAGTCTAATTGACCACTAGTTCTCAACTTTTCTAAATAGTGAAGCGATAAATATGTAATTGTTGGATAAAACACATGTTTTAATAGTTGTACTTGCAAAATTGATAGTTTTCCTTTTTTTTAGGTCTAAGCATTCATTGACATAAATATTAAGATGTAGGCCTAATAATTCATTTTGAAGGCGGCTCCGTGGCTCGCCTCTCACCGCTGGGGTCCCGAGATTGATTCTCGGGCACTCCAAATGGGTTTCGTGATGTACGAAACGGAGCTTGGGCAGGTTTTTCTATGGGTTTCTCTCGTTTTCCCCTGCCACAAATTTCATTCCACCATTTCTCCATACTCGTCTCATCCATTTCATTTAATTTTATTCATCTCCCCTGTGACGATGCGTCAGGAGTGGTCGGCCGGCACCCTTGTCATTCACAGACCTCTATAAATATAGGGGCTTCATCTCATCTCATTCCTCGACCCAACCCTGAGTTGGACACGAGTTGAAGGTATATTTATATATTTAATTAATTTTGAGTAATCACTGTGATAGTTTATAAATCATGTAGGCCTATTAGGAGCCTATAGTATGATAAAATACATGTTTTAATAGTTTTACTTGTAAATTGATAGCTTTCCAATTTTTTTAGGTATATAATAATTAAGGTGTAATGATTAATTGTGAGTAATTACTGTGATAGTTTATAAATCACTAGCTAATACCCGGCGTGCGCTGCTACGCCATAATAAATGAAAATTAATGTGCTTTTATGTTTAGTTAAATAAGTCAGGGGAAAAAATTTATATCGTAGTTATTTTTAGATACCCCGTGCTGTTTACCCGGCGTTTTCCGGGAATCTACTCACCCCGATCTTCTTGGCATAAATGAGCTGAAAGACAAAGATGTATGTACTTCTTATGATTAGTTGAATAAGTAAAATGAAAAATAATTATAAATGTATATCGTAATTATTTTAAGATTCCCAGTGCTGATTGCCCGGTGCTGCCCGGGAATCTACTTATCTCGATCTTGTTGGCATAAATGAGCTATAAGACAAAATTCGTTATTGTGAGTTATCCGTAAAAGAATACTCGCCATGTGCTGCTATGCTTGCACAGGAATCTACGTACTGTACTTGTCTCGATCTTCTTGGCATCAATGAAAGACAAAAATGGTTATTGTGAGTTATCCGTAAGAGATAAACATATGTTATCGCGGACTATTTTGTAGAACTTTTTGAGATATTCAATTCTGCATACATTAGTTTTGTGTATTTGTTATAGTTTAGGCAGTGTAAGCCATTTAAGCGTCCTAAGAGCTACTTTTTTACGTTTACCACTACAAATGCCGATTTTTAAGGGTGTTGGAGTTGAGTATCACAACTCTCTTATAGCCTATATTCATCCCGGGAATCTCCTGAACATTTTGCAAAAAGCTCCATCACAATCGGATCAACGGTATGGTCGCGCATAAAGTACGAACAAAGAAAGAAAGAAACAAACAAACAAACAAACATTTATTTTTATATAGGCCTATTAGATTCAATATAAGATAAAGAACAGGTTTTAAGTTTTACTTGTAAATTGATAGTCTTCCAATTTTTTGAGATCCATGCATTAATTGACATAAATATTAAGGTGTAATAGTTAATTGTGATATAATGAGTGTGATAGTTTATTCATAAATATGTTAATAGGCCTATATAAGATGTTAATTATATAATTTTTTACTTTAACATGCATTTCAAAAGTGTTGAAGGCCTATATATTAGACACAAAATTATAGCAGACATATAATGCATTACATTTTTTAAAACTGACACCATTAAATGAATTAACGCTAAATACGTTTTCTTAACAGTTTCCCTTGTGATCATGTAGATTTTAACACTAGAATTATTAAGTTTGAAATCAATTATTACAAGCCTAGAGTTTCAACATTTTTAAGTAATAATTTCAGAACACTGTCGAGGTTACTACAGAGCTTATTGAGCTTACTAATAAATTATAAAACTCCGACTATGGATGTGAAACCTGGACATTAACAAAGGCACAAATAGAGGCTACAGAAATGAAGATGTTGAGAGCAATAGCAGGATACCAAAGAACCGATAAAAAGAAAAACGAAGATATAAGAACAGAACTTCTTCTTCTTCTTCCTTCCAAGTATTAGGCCAAGGCCTGTTACGATCCTATAGAAAATTTTCCCTCCAGCGTTTGCGGGAAATTCTCGTATAAGACTTGAAAGCATAATAATAGTCCCTTCGATTGGTTGCCGGCCAAAGGAAGGCAAGACCAGTGATGGGGCTGCCATCTTATAGCCTCTGGTCAGGCTTTTCTGGAGAAGAAAAGAAAATAAAGGAAAGAAGAAATGGAAGAAAGGAAAGACTCCCTAGCCCTCGGATGCCCTAATAGCGTCGGGGTCGAAAAAAACAAGAGTTAACCAAGAGAGGTTAGATAGTAAAGTTAAAAGAGTGCAAAACACATGTAAGTGGAAGAAATGTTTTGCTCAGCTTGGGCACCTTGTGGTCGCCATCCACATATCCCCTAGATGAGGACCCCTGATTTAATCTCTGTGAAAGAATAAAATATTATCAAAATGCTTATCTTCAGCACGTATTACGAATGAATGAACAGCGCATACCAAGAAGAATGTATAATTATAAACTAAAATGGAGAAGAATGTTGGGAAGACCATTGAAGAGATGGACCTATAATGAGATCGGAAGACGCCATTGGGCTTAATCCTTGTTGTTGATGATGATGAACTCCGTCGCGCAGGAACTGTGTAAACTAAGCAAATTCTTCGTCATGTCTAATATAGGCTATGATACGATTTTGCTGGTTTACTTAATATGCCTTTCATTTGTTAATTAAATCCTATGAATTCAGTTTCGTTGCATTAAAATGAATATGGTGATAGCTAGAGTGACTTTAAATTTCGGCTTTTTAGTAAATATCCACATTTAATGGTCGGATTTCGCTGATTTTTTGAAAACATCTTTCTCGTTTTATTTCAATGACATATGTGGGATTAAATGCCACCATATGAAAAAATGAGGCAGGTAGAGCGATATTATTAATTTTTGCTTCAGGTTAACTGCATTCCTAATTATCCGATTTTGTTGGTACATAAACTAGACTTCAGATTTCTTAATTGAATTCTGTGTACCAAGTTTGGTTTCAAAAAGTAAAAACAAAAATTGCTGTCGCCAAAGCATTAACATATAGGCCCCTATATATATATATATATATATATATATATATGTGTGTGTGTGATATATTGCAGATTTTCGCGGATATAAGTATGAATATGAAAGTTTTCTTGGGTTTTCCGCGTCTTGGACCGACGTTCATGCCGAAACGTCGGAATTAGTGGCCAGAGGCCGAACTTTAATCCAAGACGCGGAAAACCCAAGAAAACTTTCATATCCTTATATATCCCTAGCAAAGCTGCAAAGCATAGCATGAAAATATGATTGCAGTGAAACACCTGCCCTCGGGCAGAATTACTATAGCCTATATATATATATATATATATACACACACACACACCTTCAGTATAATTATATACATTTTTGTGCTCATGTTGGATGTATATTTAGTAGGATGAAGATTCGTTAATAAAATTAAGAAATATTTTCACGAGAACAACCACAATACCTACATTTCTTCGGAATTCGTCAAAAATCCCATTCAGTCTTCAATAAGTTTTTAAATTTTCTTAGGTTTTTCATCTTCAGATTTCTACTGAGTATACTTTCTTGTGGTGATTATTCTGTAGAGGGGGTTGTGGTCAACTGGTCTATTATTAATCAGAATGTTTTCATATCCGGCTTCTTTTATAATTTATATTTCTTTCAAAATATTTATTTTATAGTTGTTGCCTTCTTTATTATTGATAATGTTTTGTTAATTTATTGACTTAGAGGCTTGATCCTAAAGTATGTTTTCGCTCCACGTACATGAAACCTTTAAGATTTAGTAAGATTGTTTGTTTTTTTCATTATTTGTATGTTATTATTACATTTTCTACGTGTTTTTGTTTTTCAATATAGCCTATAATCTAGTTAAGATATTTTTTTATTTATAGACATCATTGAAACGTATACATTTATCTCTATATTTTATTTTATTTTATTTTATTTCATTTACTATTGTGTGGTTTTTTTTTCACTATAATGTCCGCCACAGAATAATCAACAATAAATAATCAACAGAATGCTGAAGATGGATAAAATTTCGAAAAACTCGAGGATAAAACAGTAGCTGGTGAAGTCTGAATTTTCCAGATTGGCCTATTTTTTCATTATTTGTTAGGCCTATAATATTTCAATTATTCAATAAGCGTAAAAGTGAACGATGAATTTCTTGGATTTTTAGGATTTAAAATAAACTTTAGGTAAGACTTGTGCCTAAAAATAAAACAAAAAACGCTGAAATATACCGAAAAACAATCATTAATCACTGTTTTCTATTCCGCCTGAAGAACGTACTTGCCATTAATATGATGTATTCTAACTCCCCCTCAACTTACTTAACGAAATTTTATTATAACATCGAAAATAAAAAACATTATAGTGTTATAAAATAATGTAGCCTATTCTCATTGAAAATGCTTTAGGCCTATTGTTATAGACTCCGCAACGTGACACTGCGAGCTATGTTCGGCTGCCACTTGTGATAGAGAATTGTTTATAAGGAAAGAAAAATCAGTGTTTGTACTAGGAGCCTGAGTGGTGAAGACGGTATCTCAATAACATATAGGGTTACAGATCTTGGGTTCAAACCTCGATTCAAACGTTAATTTTTTTCTTTTTATGTAATAATTGGCCTTCGTTGCTAAATGTCAAAATTTAGTTACAGCATCGATATAGGGGCCTATATATAAAAGTTGATTAAATTCAAAACTAAGATTCCAATGAGAAATCTTTTTCCGTCCGGAATAAGCCTAATAACTAGGTCGCTTCAATAAGTATCACCTCCAGGTGGAGAAAGAAAACAGCTATAACGATTAGGAACCTGACATGCTCATTGCATGTTATCTCTATACTGTTTGCATAAATATCGTCCACCTCTGTAAAGTAGTACAAGTGGATGTGAGGTCGGCGGTAGGCTGGTAGACCTTGTCGCGCCATGGAGTTCTTCCAGATCATAGCCTGGCGGTAGTAGGCCCTACATTGATATCCATCCATCGATAGTAATTCTGCCCGAAGGCAGGTCCTTCACTGCAATCATAGCATTTTCATGCTATGCTTGCAGCTTTACTAGGGAATTGTGTAGGTGTGGTAGATTCCCGTTGCTTTCCACACCGGTGAAGGATTATGGTGATGATGATAATTGATAAGGATGATGATGAAGATGATGGCCATATGATTTCGGGGACCGTTTGGGCCTTAAAGTTTTCCTGACATTTGTCTTACAGGTGAGGAAAAACCCCGATAAAAACCTCACCCAGAAAAACTGCCCCGACCGGGATCGAACCCGGGCCCGCTGCGTGACAAGGCAGCACGCTACCTCGAGACCACATCGGTGGACTACATTGATATAGTTATTGGAAAACTGGAGTTAATATTATTTCAAGTCTACCGCTGTGATCTGGAGGGAGCGTGCTGCCTTGCAACGGGCGCGGGTTCGATCCCCGGTCGGGACTAGTTTTCCTGGATGAGTTTCTTTCGGGGTTTCTCTTCACTTGTAAGGTGAATGTCAGGAAACTTAAAGGATCAAACGGTCCCCGAACATCATATGGCCATCATAATCACCATAATTCATATTCACCTAAGATTAAATTTAGGATTAAGGACTGTCCTAACCCACCACTATCATCGTCATTACCCATCATATCATGCGGATAACGTAACTTCGCCTTCCAGGCTCCCCAACCTCAGAAGTGTGTTACAATTGAAGTACGCGAATGACAGGAGAGAAAACCAGAAATGTCGAAATGACAACTTGGAACACTGAATAAAAAAAAAGTATTATTGCAGTAATTGTAAATAGCATTGTAGTTATATCACACCTTCAATAGGTTCGCTTTGGTTTGTTAACACGAAGCTATTGTATGCATGTTGTAAGATCCATAGGAGTTGACTAAGCGTGAAAAATTAATGTGAAAGTACGTCAAATTTTAAGGTGTACGCATTAAGAATCATGCATTATGTTGCATAATATGTTACGTAAATAGTTAAGTAATTTTTAATTGGTAGCCTAGATTAATAACCAGAAGTAGAAGTTCGCTTCGTCGGTCTAGGTTCGATTTTATTCGGAAACACGTGACTTTAAATCTCCACCATAGATCGGGGGTATATGCCCCTTGTCATGTGTTATCTTCAGAGTCTTTATTTTACCACAGATAGGCCTACAGGAAGACCCCATACTGTGAATGTAACGTAATATTAACAAGTTTCATTTGTATAACTTTTTACACTTTAATTTACAGAACCAGGTGAGATAGCTTCGTGGTAAACCACAGGACTCTCATTTGGGCGTCTGTAAATCAGAGTACTTTTTTCATGATGATTGATAATACATGATAATTAGTAGGTAAAATATAAATACAGATATATAATTTAATTTACATTTATCTCAAATATTTATTTATTTATTATATTAAATTTGTGGAAAGCAACGGGAAGCTACCACACCTACAATTCCCTAGTAAAGCTGCAAAAATAGCATGAAAATGCTATGATTGCAGTGAAGGACCTGCCTTCGGGCAGAGTTACTATTGATGGATATTAAATGTGTCCACCGCTGTGGTCTCGAGGTAGCGTGCTGCCTTGTCACGCAGCGGACCCGGGTTCAATCCCCGGTCGGGGCAGTTTTTCTGGGTGAGGTTTTTATCGGGGTTTTCCTCGCCTGTAACACAAATGTCAGGAAAACTTTAAGGCCCAAACGGTCCCCGAAATCATATGGCCATCATCCTTATCCTTATCATCATCATCATCCTTCACCGGTGTGGAAAGCAACGGGAAGCTATCACACCTACAATTCCCTAGTAAAGCTGCAAGCATAGAATAAAAATGCTATGATTGCAGTGAAGTACCTGCCTTCGGGCAGAATTACTATGGATGGATGGATATTAAATGTTTGTTTTGTCTTAAAAGGCCATGTCGATATCATGTCACGGAAGACCATATGATTTTTAAATGTAAGAAATGGCTTGTGAACCTAACTCCCATATTATGAGACATTGAAGTAATGACAAATTTCTATGCCTCACTTCTCTATTAAGTTATAGATAGAAGACCTATAAGGATGTAAAAGATAAAGTGATCCCATACAGGCCATAGGAGACCTTTGGGGTAGTAGGAGGTTAAGGCTCCCACTTATTCTAGACAATCGGCACTTTTTCAGCCGGGTTGCTAGCCCTGCGTGACGGCCGCCTTTACCCCTAGAACAGGCGCCTGGTACTCATTTTCATTAGAGGCTGACTCAACCACAAGGTCATGGTGCCACCAGAAGGTTTGAGTCAGTTGAAAAAATTCTGACTACACCTATTAAAAGCCAAAAGTTGTTAGTTAACATGTAACCTATCCAACAGTATGCTACTGAAATTGATTCAATACAGTGTATGTATACTGGCTAAGAAGTATATTTGATTACATAATCGAATGGAGATATAATAACCTAATTTATAAACTAAAATCACCTTTTAGAACAATTGAGCCTTCAATGACTTTAACAGCTTCTAATTATATATAATTAAGTTTCAATTTAAATTCTACAAAAAACAAGCTTATGATGCAATTGAACAGAATCCATATTATTATTGCAGAATTAATTGTTGTCGTAATTTTCTTTAAGTCTTGTTATCTATCGTAGATCCACAATTATATTATGTTTTTCAGAATTTTATAAGCATTATTTTATTCTGACATTTAACTATTTTTTAATGTTTAAACCCATTTTATTCATTTAAATTCTAACTTAGAATTTTCATCTATAACAGTGAAAGTGAACTATGCAGAACTCCTTTTCTTTTGCTAAATCCTCTATAATACAATCATTTAATTAAAATAAATAAAAAGTAGAGAATCTTTAGAAAGAAAATTGCGACACACACACACACACAGCATAAAATGGTAATATGAAAATCGAAGTTAAACATTGAACTATGATACAACAGATTATATTATTTTAAGCTTAAAAAACTATTAGACTTATAGCGTTCTTGACTATATGTAAATATGATAATATCGTTTGAAAGTAATTTTATGCATATGCGTTTATCGGGTAAGAATAATCCATTTTTGGGGATTTTCCATTGAACTAATATTTCAAAAGCAGTTATTCCAGATGCAAGGGCACAAATATTATTCATAAAAATTCTAAAATCTTCTTTGTTCCAACCACAATACTTTTCTAATAAAATATACTTATAAAATGTATAAATACGATTATCCCTCTGTCCTTTCTTTTTATACGCATGAAACCTAGTAGACCTATAGGCTTAGGGGCCTACACATTTATTCATGTTATTTTCGCAATTCGATTAAATGAATTCACTTAATTAAAAGTCACATTGATTACTATAAGAAACACCTGAAATTTGTTTTTATTTTTTTTATTTTGAGTTTCCCTCATCATTGAAGGTTTTTTTCCCTTAATGAAGTTCTCCATCGTTCTCTGTCCTCTGTCCTCTGTGTCTTCATCTGTTACACCAAATTTCCTCATTGGATTTTGAATGTTATTCTTTCAGGTTGTTATTGTAATTCAACGTTTTTCTTCAATATCTTAGATTACGACGTGTCTAGGATGTAATTCTTGAATCAATAATACAAATTTGCAAATTACTTTAATAGTTTAAATATAAGAGGTAGAAACCATATTTAGGAATGTGCAAAGAAATCGTACATTTTTTATATTTTCTGGAACAGTGTATTGTGTGCCAGGATACAAAGTTATATTGCTACAGGTGTATTTTGTACTGTAATTAGACATATAGCGGTAAAAATTATAGTCATCCTGTCTTACAATAAGTAAATTAAAAAAATAATATCAGAGTAGCTACTCAAACTAATCCATTAGTTTCACCACATGTGTAGCTCACAAGTACACTAGGCCACAAACCCCACCTCCGCGTTTATATAATGATACCATGCAGCGGTTTGGGAGTGTCATGTAATTTGTTTCCAGGAAACAAGGTCTAGAAACAAAAGACCTCATTAATATGTCTAAAATAGAGGTGCATGGCTAAATATGCCTACATTTAGCCTAATATTCTATTTGTCTTCAAGGATATGGAAAAAAACTATGTTATTATTACTGTTTTGCTTATTTATTTACTTTCTTGTTTGGTAGGTTTAATGTCGTAAAGATGGTCGTCACGCAGTGCTAACAATCTGGCTGACATCTCATCCGATTGTTTAGAAAAGTGTAAGCTTTAACCTCCTACTACCCCAAGGGCCTGCAAAGCCTTGAAGTGAGTTCACTTTACTTATTGTTTCGGGATGAAACTAACTCTAGAATTCTGTAATGTGCCGCGATGTAAAGGCTCCTAACTTCCACTTGAACGCAGTCAAATTTTGGAATTTTAAAATTTCGTCGATCTTGGCCACGAAAAAAAGTCCATCACCGTGGCGTAGTCGATGAGTCCCTACCTTTCGCTGCGTTGAACCGGGTTCTGTTTTCGGCGGGATAATGGGTTTGTGCCATGTGCTTGTATGAAAAGTAAAAAAGAGAAAAATATAAAAAAACGTAAAAAATACAAGTAAAAGTAAAGTAAAGTGATCCCACAACAGGCCTCAGGAGGCCCTTGGGGTAGTAGGAGGTTAAGGCTCCCACATTTTCTAGACAATCGGCACTTTATGTCAGCCGGGTTGTCAGCCCTGCGTGACGGCCGCCTTTACCCCCAGAACAAGCGTCTGGTACTCATTTCAGTTAGAGGCTGAGTCGACCCCAGGGCCATAGTTCCGCCAGAGGGTTTGGGTCAGTTTAAAAACCCTGACCCCAAACGGGACTTGAACCCTCGACCCTCCGGCTTGTAGCTCAGTGCCTTAACCACTGCGCTACGGCGTGCCCCGAGAAATAAAAAATTAACAAAAGAAAAATCAAAAAATAAAAATATTTTTTAAAGGCGGACGCGCTATCAATAGACACAAAAGAGAATGAAGTGGAAGACACCGCATGTAAGCTACATGGTACAATTACATATAGGCTCCTACTCTCTCATAACTCATAACATAAGTAAAGTCGTTTTTAATTTTTTTTTATTTTTTCTGTTAAGAAATTAAACTACTGTTCAAAGTAGAGACCACCATCTGATTCTATGGTCTTGAGTCATCTTTCAATGAGGTTTATTATCGCACTATGGTACTAGTCTCTGTTTTTGATGCAAAGAATTTCTTAAATCCACTTCCACATCTTCAATTTTTTTTCGAAATTTCACGCAAGAAATAGATCATGGATCGAAAAAGAAGGTAACACGATGGTGCAAGATCAAGGCTATATGCTGGGTGTGTAGCAGATCTATTCCTCCCAATTGTTGTACTTTTGTGATAGTTGTTCGGCAGTATTGGAGTCCGGTCAGGTATAAACCCGCGACCCTCAAAATTTCATGAACTCGTTCCAGTTGTTGGGAATAGAGATCCGCATTGACTCCACACTTGTTTGGAACAAACTCCCAGTGAATTGCACCTTAAAAATTCCACTAGACACACAACATTACTTATGAAACAACCTAATATGTTATAGTTTCTTTGATCTACAGTAATCCAAATACGAAGCTTTATCTTTAAAATACAGGAACTTTTAGTTACTCAAATATTAGCGCAAATTTTCGCACTAAGGCGTTTTTATAAACCAATTACTTGTGGTTATGGAGACTACAAATTGTCTTAAATATTTATTTAAAACTAGCGTACCCGGCAGACGTTTTCCTTCCCGAACGTTCAATTCTCATGTCATGGGTGGACGATAAAAAATATGTTACTTTTTTACCATAAAATTCAGCAATTAGGACATAATTAGATATTATTAAATAAGTTCGCAACAAAACCTCTTACAGACTTCTGTTGTAGCTCAAGAAGTGTGAATGATGACGTCACATAGTCATGAACATTAGAATTGTACCCTCCTTTGCAGATAAGTTAAGAACCGCCATATAACAATTATATTAGAGTGAAAAAAAAAGATAAATTGATGAGAGTGAGTCAAAACAGTTTTTTTTTTTAAAAGCTAGATTTCATTTCTGACCCACTGGGCACCGATCCCATACTGGCCGACATTCCATGAGAAAAGTTTCTTCCCCGTAGAGACTCGAACCAGCGTAAGTCTCGTAGTTCTGCGCCAGGACTGCTTGCCTTAACCACTCGGCTACGGCGTGAGACTCTTAGGGATAACTCACAATAACCATTTTTGTCTTTCATTGATACTAAGAGATAAGGGACTCTTGGTATCAATGAAAGGCAAACATGGTTTTTGTGAGTTATCCGTAAGAGATAAACATAGGGCCTATACTGTCGCGGACTTTTTTGTAGAGCTTTTTGAGATATTCAATTCTGTGTACATTAATTTTGTGTATTTATTATGGTTTAGGCAGCGTAAGCCATTTAAGCGTCCAAAGAGCTATTTTTTTTCACGTTTTCCACTATAAAGCGCGAATTTTAAGGGTGTAAGAGTTGAGTATAACAACTCTCTTATAGCCTATGTTCATCCCGGGAATCTCCTGAACATTTTGCAAAAAACCCATCACAATCGGATCAACGATATGGCCGCGCATAAAGTACGAACAAACAAACATTAATTTTATATATAAGATATATTAGTCTAATTTGTATTCGTAACCTAATGTAAGCAGGATAGTTGTAATATGTAACACCACCTTGATAATTGCGCATCCTACGACCTCCAGTAATTTGTAACTTAGTAGATACAATTAGAAACTAGTTCTCCCAAGTTTTAACTAGGCTTATCCTCTCCGCTTGTATTTTGTATCTCATCTTCTGCAGGTCCTATATGCGTGCATATAAATTGATCTTTAAATCGAATATGATTGAACATCTAAAGGAGAATTCCTAAAATAGTCTAAATTATCAACATCATAAATAACTAATAGTGTACAGTATCATACTTGAACGTTTTAGAGCCATATCATTCCGTTTAAAGTTCAAGATCAAGTTACAAACAATGGACAATAAAATTCACATAGGCTTCTTGTGTAGCTGTATGATGGAAATAATTTTAATGAGATATTGATTTCTTTAATATTTTATTTCCGAAAAATATGTATTTTCGATGTTATAACATACAGAATCACATGCTGAGAAGAAAAAATATTTATTTATATTTAATATAATTAATTAGATTGCATAACATTATTTTTTTAAGATTAGGAAGTTGCCATTGAGCAGTTACAAATGAATCTATCTGTTCTTCTCTATTTCCAACAACAAAATACTGTATTTGCACTATGTTCTAGAGATAAGAGTTGTAGATACATACTGTTATATGCTGAGCTGACAACCCGCTGTAGGAGTAATGTCGTTGCAGTGGCCTCAGGGGTCGGGTGAAAGTGTTCAGACAGAAGTAGGCCTACTATACATTTTCAAAGCACAAACACCTACGTTATTCAAAGGAGTAAGGCTAGAGGTGGATGCTTGAAGGTTAACTTTTCTGGGTTAACGTGTACGATTTATTCCCTGCAGTTGTATTAGCTCCACCACATAGTTAGTTTTCATTCGTTCCCTCCCCTAGAGTATATGCTTAGTTGAACAATCTACTGTAGGGGAGGGAACGAACTAAACCAAGGGTGGGGAGCTAATACAACTGTAGGAAATAAATCATATACATAAACTTGACCTTAAGCCGCCACTTTCCAGTCTTACTATTTTTTCTTGATGTTCGAAGGCTCAGTAATATAATCGCGATGTCAGAAACGAAAAATATAACATTATTCATTCGGAAATCCGTGAATATATTAGTATAATGATAAAAATGTAACGAAGAAAGCCTTTGAAAGGGCATTAAAATATCAAGCTAAATAGGCAAATAGAATGATAGCATGTTATTTATGGTGTGTCAGATGATCAATTAAACAAATTCGCAAAAAGAAAAAGAGAAAAGTATCGCTTCAAGAAGGTGGTACAGGCGACTTATAACTACTTCAGGTAAAAGTAAAAAATACAAGACCTGAACACACAATTGTGTAGCCTATATAGACGAATTAGTGTAATAGTAGTGGTGTTGGTAGGAAAGCATTAGGCTAAAAGTAAGATACATACAACGTTATTTACAAAAAAAATATGGGTCGCATGGACAGTAAGCCGTACGTGCTGTTGACCGTCCGTATCAATAAAATTATGTTTTGTAATAACATAAAGTCCACCGCTGTGGTCTCGAGGTAGCGTGCTGCCTTGTCATGCTGCGGGCCCGGGTTCTATTCCCGGTCGGGACAGGCTCCAAGGTGAGGTTTTCTTTCGGTGTTTTTCCTCACCTGTAAGACAAATGTCAGGAAGCATAGGGCCCAACGGTCCCCGAAAATCATCCTGCCATCATCATCATCCTTATCATTACCATCATCATCATCCTTCACGGCGTGGAAAGTAACGGGAAGCTACCACACCTATAATTCCTTAGTAAATCAGCAAAGCACAGCATGAAAATGCTATGATTGCAGTGAAAGACCTGCCCTCGGGCAGAATTACTATGGATGGAACAATATAAAGTAAAAAAAACACAATAATATTACAATTAGATAACAACACAATTATATTATACATTAATTAGGTTAGGGAAGGCAACTGGCACAGATGGCTTGAATTCTGAATTGTACAAATATGCAGGCAAACAGTTCCATGAAAGACTGTTCTCCTTCTTTAATAATGTGTTCAAAACTGCAGATATACCACAAGAATGGAAGACAAGCATTTTATACCCCTGTTCAAGAAAGGAGACAAGAGAAAAATGGACAACTATAGGGGAATCAGTTTGTTAAACACATGCTACAAAATTTATACAGACATTTTAAATGGAAAATTGAAACGTTTCAGTGAAAAATTCCTTATGGAATGTCAAAATGGGTTTAGGAAAGGACGATCTTGTATTGATTCAGCATTTTCTGTTAAATTATTGCTTGAAAAAAGAAGATAATTCAACTTAGAAACACATTTTGCTTTCATAGATTTTGAAAAAGCATTCAACACAGTCAAGAGATCAAAACTCTTAAATATATTGGAAGACAGAAATATACCAAATTTACTTCGGCAGAACATACAAAATATTTACAAACACACCATAAAGATTAAATTAAATAACAGATTTTCTGAAGAAGAAATTATAAATCGTGGTGTGAGACAAGGCTGCCCCCTATCCCCAACACTCTTTGTAATTTATATCAATGAAGTAATATGTTGCTGGAACAAGACATATACATTTGGAATAAGAATATCAGAAAATAGAAAATAAACACCCTATTGTTTGCAGATGACCAAATAATAATAGCAAATTCAGAAGATAATCTACAGAAAAGTCTGTATGAACTTAACAAAATTACAGAAGAATATGGTTTGAAGATATCTACAGAAAAACAAAAATTATGGCATTTCAAGGTGTAGATCCTGTCAGAAGTAAAATTGTACTGGACAATAACATTTTGGAGCAGGTGAATAATTTTACATATCTAGGATGCAATATCTCATATGAAGAAGAAAAGGATGTAAATGCAAAAATATCTAAATTTTTAAGAATTTTAGGGTTAATAAAATCTATCTTCAAGCCACAGTTAGTCCAAAAGCATTCAAGATTAAAAGTGTATAAAATACTGGCTCTTCCAACTCTTTTGTGTGGTAGCGAAGTATGGACGTTGAAACAGAGGATATACAGATACTTAGATCTGCTGAAATGAGATATCTTCGGAGGACTGCAGGATACACACTACTAGATCACAAAAATGAAGACATCTTAGAAGAATTACACTGGAACCTTTAGAAAACAAAATTTTTGATTATAAGTCAAGATGGATGCAACATGTTCATCGAATGGTAGATCACAGAATACCCAAACAAATGTTAAGATATCAACCTGCAGGAAGAAGAAGACCAGGACGTCCACTCAAAATACTTTTGGATGGAGTTTCTCTTGAGACGAAACAGGTCAACAAATGGCCTAAATTCGTGAATGTACTATGATGATGATGATGATTAATTAGGTTACGTAGAATTATTAAGTATTACGTAGTAATTAGGTTATATTACATTTTGCTAACATATTTATTTATCCACGAATGAGTGTTGTTCATATTTTCCGCGTTTTGTCCAGAAATTTACCCAAGTTTGTTAAATTTTCTGGGTTTACCATTAACTCGTAGCATGCCAATCTTTCACGATTTGAATTTACAAATCTTTCCGGTAATAACTGACGCCTCCAATATTCAAAATCGTTACATTTTCCTACTAAATAAATAAATATATATATATATATATATATATATGTTATATATACGTATATATATATATATATATATATATATATATATGTTATAATTAAAGCGTCACTGCTATAAGTTAAAAGTATTCTCTTTAATTTGCTTACTTGTTATAGCCAGCTACTCGATGGCAGTGAAGACCGAGTTCTCGCGACATCTAGTAATAATGGAGAATATAATACATATATAAGAAAAATAAGTGTTTGTGTTGGATTCGCCTGGTAGTGTAATGGATATCACGCTGAGGTACAGACTCAGAGATCCGGGTTCGAATCCCGTCCCGGCATTTATTTTTCTTATACCATATATAGTCTTGAAAGCTCCCGCACATTGGACATATTCGCAAATGTCTTTGTCGCTAATTTTTCGAAATTTCCATGGAGGATGTAATAAGACGTAAGGAATCGAACCCGGGTCGCCGGAGTGGAAGGTAGGGACTCTACCGACTACGCCACAGCGACGGAATGAAACTTATTATTTTCATATTTACATAGGCCTATTTATACTTTTTATACTGTTTTCCTCCTTCTTGTTCTTTTTCTTTCTTTTTTTTTTGTTTTATCTGTTTGTTAACTTTCTTTCATTCTCACACAGACACAAGGACAGGACACACACACCCAGACCCAAGGTGGAGATTTAAAATCCCCTACCCGCCAGGAATCGAACCCGGGTCGCCGGAGTGGAAGGTAGGGACTCTACCAACTACGCCACGGCGACGGAGATCAAAACCATCCGTAGTCCCTAGACTTAATGTTTCGACATTCGCCTGTACCTACACTATTAATAGGTAGAGAATTTTATAGAATTACTAGCTAATATGAGGCGACTCCGTGGCGCATGTGGTTAGACGCTCGCCTGTCAACGCTGGGGTGCCGAGATCGAATCTCTGTCACTCCATGTGGGTTTCGTGGTAGACGAAACGGAGCTTGGGCATACTCATCTCATCTATTTCATTTCATTCATCAGCCCCCGTGATGGTGGGTCAGACGTGGTTATCCGGCACCCTTGTCATTCACAGACCTCTATATAAAAGGCTTCATCTCATCTCTTCCCTTGACCCGACCCTGAATTGGACACGAGTTGAGGATATTTATATTTAGTAGTTAATAAGCGGCGTGTGCTGCTACGCCTAAATAAATATATGTGTTTTTATTTTAGTTGAATAAGTGAAATAATTTATTGAGCAGTTTAAATAGGTTAATTCCGCTCTCGCAGCACATACCCGGGGTTTCTCCTTTAAATTTTATTTAAAAATTCAGAGTTATATGAAAGTAGTGTAAACTATTTTAAACAAAATAAAAAATCCACACGTAGAAGTATTTGAATCGATTATTTGGAGAAGATGTAGCCAAAATTCCATTCACTGTATAGGTATTTTTTTAACATAGCTGCTTTTTGTTTTGCTTCTATGGAAATATTGTAACAAAATAAAATTGCATTGCTTTGCGTAGAAACTTTGTCCATTTTCTGATTTGATTTCTAAATTCGAACCTCACACTTGCAAATATTGCTCTTGCGCTTTGTTGGTAGTTATAGCGAACGCCAAGGCGTATTGGAAATTTATGTCTGAAATTCGAATGCAACGTTGAATCAAAATTTCGAATCAATCGACGGACTACTTTTCGAATTTTGCGAGCACAAACATAAGCAGGCTGAAATTTTATACAGGCCTATAAAGATAACACATCATTCTATAATAATTAAGAAGAAAATCAATGGGATTATACTTATTGGCCCTACATTGTATCCAACTGGTTGAGATGGAAGCTTATAAGCCACAAAAATTGCGATCCTCATCAGTTTGAGGAAAAAATAGAAATCATTTAGATGGAAATAGCTCAAGAATGCGGTTGGGAAGAAGATTACCAGTAGATGGAGGAGTAGCGGAAGAGAGATAAATGTAGTGGAGAAATAGTAATTAAAACATTTAAAGCGTTGAGACATCAAGGAACCTACGAAACAAATA
>JASPKZ010002110.1:0-35823 GCA_030220185.1 Diploptera punctata
ACCTCATAATGTAACTTCCCAATGATAAAAAAACCTATGAGATTTCTTTAATTTATGTTGAGTTGTTTTTGACTCACCTCATACTTCTTAACTCCCTTGCAGACCCGGGTTTCTTCACTGCATTTGTGACATTCTCAATGCTGTATCACGTTCACAACTGACGTCCAATGGCCTCCTCTCCTGCAAACTGACCTCCGTGCCATCTGATGGCTGACTGATGAACTTCCAAATCAATCCCCTCTCCTTATCACCGGGTATTTCAAAATTCATAGATATGTTTTTATTCTTGCATATGTAAATTTTTTCCCAAATTGTGAGTTCCTTCGGTTTTTCCAATTGTTTAAGTAATTTTGTTTTGGTTTCTATTCTGTATTTCTCTGACCAGGCATGTGCAGCTATTGCAGATTTTTCTGTTTCTTCATTTTTAACATTTCTGAGGTATTCCTTTAATCTTGTATTTAAATTCCTTTTTGTTTTTCGTATGTATAAGATTGTGAAAGGATATAAGTAGGAAAAATAAAAAGGAATTTAAATACAAGATTAAAGGAACATCTCAGATATGTTAAAAATGGAGAAAGAAGAAACAGAAAAATCTGCAATAGCTGCACATGCCTGGTCAGAAAAACACAGAATAGGAACCAAAACAAAAATTACTTAAACAATTGGAAAAACTGAAGGAACTCACAATTTGGGGAAAAAAATTACATATGCAAGCTTAAAAACATAACTGTGAACTTTGAAATACCCGGTGAAAACAAGAGGGGATTGATTTGGAAGTTTATCAGCCAGCCATCAGATGGCGCGGAGGTCAATTTGCAGGAGAGGAGGCTGTTGGACGTCAGTAGTGAACGTGATACAGCATTGAGAATGTCACAAATGCAGTGAAGATACCCGGGTCTGCAAGGGAGTTAAGAAGTATGAGGTGATAAGAATTAATTATATTATTTTTGGTCTGGACATCTTACCTCAATATTAATGTTGATTTGTTCTTGAACATGTTTCAAAACAATTCTCTGTTTTATCTTCAGCTTTCCCAGACTGGTTTTATTTATGTTGCATTATGTTTGATGTAGTTTCACTATTCACAAATGTACCGAAACAAAAAACTTTGGAGATATTGAACAATTAGTTAAGAAAAAACAACATAGATAGAGAGATCAAAGAAGATTATTTGAAATTAACTGCGTTATGCATTGATCAAATGTTTTTTACATTCAATGGGAGTTTCTATAGACAAAAATCAGGGCTCTCAATGGGAAACCCATTATCACCTTTCCTGGCAAATTTATTTATGAGCGATTTTGAATGTAAAATCACTAAAGCACATCCCACAATGTTTAAATTTTGGAGTAGATATGTTGATGATATAATTTGTATTGTTAAAGAAAAACATGTAGAAGATTGACGATTTTATTATTAATTTAACACTTCTCATTGAAGGATAAATTATATTTGAAGAGAAAAATTTTCGCCTAGACCGGGACTCGAACCCGGGACCCTTGGCTTTCCGGGCCAAGTGCTCTACCAACTGAGCTACCGAGGCGAGTTACGATCTAGACGCAAATTTTTCTCTTATGTACGTTGTAATTCCCTCGCGCCAAATGCTTGAAACCATAGCTTCTATCTTGGAAATGGCGGCTTCTTAGTTAAGAAGACATTTATTGGGAATTTAACACTACTTTATAGCCAGTAGGGCTTCTATTGACGATTTTATTATTAATTTAACACTTCTCATTGAAGGATAAATTATATTTGAAGAGAAAAATTTTCGCCTAGACCGGGACTCGAACCCGGGACCCTTGGCTTTCCGGGCCAAGTGCTCTACCAACTGAGCTACCGAGGCGAGTTACGATCTAGACGCAAATTTTTCTCTTATGTACGTTGTAATTCCCTCGCGCCAATTTTTCTCTTCAAATATAATTTATCCTTCAATGAGAAGTGTTAAATTAATAATAAAATCGTCAATAGAAGCCCTACTGGCTATAAAGTAGTGTTAAATTCCCAATAAATGTCTTCTTAACTAAGAAGCCGCCATTTGCAAGATAGAAGCTATGGTTTCAAGCATTTGGCGCGAGGGAATTACAACGTACATAAGAGAAAAATTTGCGTCTAGATCGTAACTCGCCTCGTTAGCTCAGTTGGTAGAGCACTTGGCCCGGAAAGCCAAGGGTCCCGGGTTCGAGTCCCGGTCTAGGCGAAAATTTTTCTCTTCAAATATAATTTATCCTTCAATGAGAAGTGTTAAATTAATAATAAAATCGTCAATAGAAGCCCTACTGGCTATAAAGTAGTGTTAAATTCCCAATAAATGTCTTCTTAACTAAGAAGCCGCCATTTGCAAAGATAGAAGCTATGGTTTCAAGCATTTGGCGCGAGGGAATTACAACGTACATAAGAGAAAAATTTGCGTCTAGATCGTAACTCGCCTCGGTAGCTCAGTTGGTAGAGCACTTGGCCCGGAAAGCCAAGGGTCCCGGGTTCGAGTCCCGGTCTAGGCGAAAATTTTTCTCTTCAAATATAATTTATCCTTCAATGAGAAGTGTTAAATTAATAATAAAATCGTCAATAGAAGCCCTACTGGCTATAAAGTAGTGTTAAATTCCCAATAAATGTCTTCTTAACTAAGAAGCCGCCATTTGCAAAGATAGAAGCTATGGTTTCAAGCATTTGGCGCGAGGGAATTACAACGTACATAAGAGAAAAATTTGCGTCTAGATCGTAACTCGCCTCGGTAGCTCAGTTGGTAGAGCACTTGGCCCGGAAAGCCAAGGGTCCCGGGTTCGAGTCCCGGTCTAGGCGAAAATTTTTCTCTTCAAATATAATGTAGAAGATTCCCTAAAACTATTAAATTTACAGAGTACAAACATTAAATTCACCAAAGAAATAGAAGACAATAAACAAATACCTTTTTTGGATCTTAAATTGGTCAGAAACGAAGAAAAAAAAGAAAAATTGAATTCAGGATTCATAGGAAAGAAACTCATACGGAAAATTTTATAAAATCAACAGGGTACAATCCAATTGGACATAAATTAGCAGCATTTAATAGTTTAACTCATAGATTGGTAAACTTACCCTTAAACGAAGAAGATTTCAAACATGAGAAAAACACATAATCAAAGTAGCAAGAGAAAATGGGTTTGATGAAAAAATGGTACATAAAAGGATAGAAAAGTATAAAAAACAAAAAATGATAAACAGAAGTAATCTTGAAAAAGAAGAACCACCTATGAAAAAATATAGGAAATTCACATATCACCCCTGGGTACATAATAAATTTCAAAATATATTTGAGAAGTTTAATATTAAATTAGCACCAAAAAATAACTACAGTTTAAATAAACTAATAAAAACCAACAAAAATGAAAAAACTGATAAAAATAAAAAGTCAGGAATATATAAAATTGAATGCATGGGTTGTGAAAAGATATATATAGGGAAAACAAAAAGAAACCTAAAAATTAGAACCAAAGAACACATAAGAAATATTAAAAATGGAGAAATTGAAAAATCTGCAGTTGCTGCTCATGTTTGGTCTGAAAAACATAATATAAATTCAGACACTAAATTATTAAAACAGTTAGAAAATACAAACGAGCTGACTATTTGGGAAAAAATTTATATTCAGAAGAACAGAAACAGAGTTATGAATTTTGATATTCCGATGGAGGGTGACCTTGTTTGGAGGTTCTTTGGCCAACCACAGGATGGAGCTGACATCGACATCCAGGTGGTGCAACATAATGCAACATAAATAAAACCAGTCTGGGAAAGCTGAAGATAAAACAGAGAATTGTTTTGAAACATGTTCAAGAACAAATCAACATTAATATTGAGGTAAGATGTCCAGACCAAAAATAATATAATTAAAATAACCTCAAAATATAACTTCCTAAAATTAAATATTGATAAGAATTAAATGAATCATGATTTCTTCTTACCTCATACTTCTATGTTTTTTTTAAACACAGCACTGCAGTATCGGCGACCCATTGTCACCATCGTCAGCTGTTTTCATGACTGTCAATTCTTTTCTTTTGCCAGTAATTATCCAAACTGCCATCTGGTGTTCTTTTGAAGGAATTACTCTCCAAGCTGCCATTTGGTGTTCTTTGAATGAATCATTTTCTGAACTGCAGTGCTGTGTTTAAAAAACATAGAAGTATGAGGTAAGAAGAAATCACGATTCATTTAATTCTTATTAATTGAACCTCATAATGTTAAAAATTCCCAAATTTAATATATAAAAGTATGAGGTGAGTCAAAAACAACTCAACATAAAATAAAACTCAATAGTCTGGACAAGCTGACGATGATATAGAAGATTATATTGAAACATGTTTAAATTGAACCAACATTAATTTGAGGTAAGATGTTCCCATTCTCACAAAAACTTGATTAAAAGAACCTCAAAATGTTACTTCCTAAAATAAACCATTAAAGTAAACATATGTGGTGTATTGCATCGGCACTTAGAAAATTTATTGATTTAAAATAACGTAATTACAAAGCGAGGATATTGCTAATATTCATCGTCTGAAATCTGTCCCATATCGGTGTTGCGAGCTAGCATGTAGTTATCCATATCTATCGAGCGGCAATTATTGATAGCATAACGTAATCGTTCTGCCATTATCTCTTGACTGCTGTATGGGGGTAGTCGCAGCTGGAAGAAGCATGTCTGCGCCGTAGGGAGACCATCTGGTGCTCGATCAACTTTCATCACCTGGATTAACAATCATCCAATTAGAGTTAACCCAGAATTTGAACATTAACTGCAAATAAATGTCTATGTTACATTCTACAGAAAGCTGAGTTAGTTTTTTGTTTATATTTAATTGGAAAGCTAATGGAAGAAGTGGAAGAGGCAGACCTAGAGAATGTTGGATAAATGGAGTGAGGAGAAGTATGGAAGCTAAGATTTTGAGGGAAGAAGATGCTTTAGACAGGAACCTCTGGCAACAAATCACTTTGAGTTGAAGGAGAAACACTGTATTGTGGAATATTCCTAATAAAAAAAAATAAACAAATAAAGCCAATTTGTAAATTAATTAGTCATTTTTTAACATCTTACCTCATATTTTATGTTTCTTCAAACATGGGAATTAGTTTTCGAGAGAAGGATCTCTCTCTTTTTCAACCGACATTATGACTACCGGATTTTCGTTGGAATCTCCATCAATAACATAGCCATCTGGTGTTGATTTGATGAACTTTGAGATGAGGTCACGTTCATCAGGAATCTCAAAATTCATAGAACTAAATTTGTTCTTCTGAATATATATCTTCTCCCAACTTGTCAATTCTAAAGGTTTTTCCAAATGTTTTAAAAGTAGGGCTTCTTTTTCAATGTTATGATTCTCCAATAAAGTATAAAAATTACTCATTAATTTACGAATTAAGAACCTCATAATGTTATTTCCCATATTTAACTATGAATAAATAAAGCCAATGTATTACAGCCTTAGAAGGCACTTGGGGTAGTAGGAGGTTAAGGCTCCACCTTTCTATAGGGTTTTTCATATCTAGAAAATAGTTTTAATCACAGTGTAGGAATGACATGTGGTCAGTATGTCGAGTCCCCCAGCTGTTATAGTTGGGTTTCTCAACCTGGAGCCACTACTTATTGTAGCTACCCAAATTCCTCACGATGCTGGGTCCCATACTGTTCAAAATTCCATGAGAAAATTTCTTCTCCCATGGAGACCCAAACCAATACAAGTCCCATAGCTTTGTGCCAAGGCATCTTGCCTTAACCACTCGGCTACAGTGCAGGAGGCCAAGGGCCTTCTAGGCCTGTTGTGCCATGGAGTAATGTATATAAGAAAATAGTATTTGAAAAAAAAAAAAACGCCTAGACTGGGGTTTGAACCCAGGACCTTTCACTCTCTATGTCAATGCTCTTCCATCTGAGCTACCTAGGCCTCCAATCTAAACGTATATTTTTCTCTTATACATAGTTAATTCCCTAACCCCAAATGCTGCGAGCCGTTGCTACGATTTGCAAACACCAGTCTAGGCGTATATTTTTCTTTTCAAATATAATTTGTCCATCATTAAGATGTTTAAAAATGAATAATATTAATAAGAAAATAGTACTGATCTTATGGGAATGATGTTGCCACTTGACACCATAGACTGAGCGACAGCATAAGTACAGCATCAACATAAGTTTATGGCACAATTATCTTCACTTCTGCTACCAAATCTTGTGATCATTCTAATTTGGTTACTAAAGAACAATAATAACATTATATTTGAAGAGAAAAATTTTTGCCTAGACCGGGACTCGAACCCGGGACCCTTGGCTTTCCGGGCCAAGTGCTCTACCAACTGAGCTACCGAGGCGAGTTACGATCTAGACGCAAATTTTTCTCTTATGTACATTGTAATTCCCTCGCGTCAAAATGCTTGAAACCATAGCTTCTATCTTAGCAAATGGCGGCTTCTTAGTTAAGAAGACATTTATTGGGAATTTAACACTACTTTATAGCCAGTAGGGCTTCTATTGACAAATTTATTATTAATTTAACACTTCTCATTGAAGGATAAATTATATTTGAAGAGAAAAATATTAATGTTTTAAATTTTATAGATTGTTACCCCAGAGACACCAGTAGCTTCAGAACATTCTCGCTGAGTAACCATACGTGATATATTAATTACATGTTCTTTTTTGACCACGGTTGAACCTTAAAACAAGTTTTGTTGGATGTGAATGATTCAGTGGCTTCTCTGCTAGTTGCTGTTCTGATAATTAGGTTCACACCCCTAACTTTATTAAATAACTGTGTGATAATTATATGTTCCTTAATGGTATTTTTTCATAAATCAGACACCCACTTTCTTAGCAAAATTATGTGAAATTAATTAAATTCATTATTTATTTCAAATGAATTAACTAATCATCATCGTCATCCAGGGATTAAGCCTGTTGGCTCGTTCCGGTTTCATGAAAGCTAGAATTGTTAAAATTGTTCACACCATCTTCTGTGTGGGCATCGAACATTTCTCCTTCCGTGCGGTTTATAATTTAGCAATCATTTTGGAAATCTTCCTTCTGGCATTCTATCAATATGTTCTTTCCAGGCATTCCTATATTTAATTATTCGGTCTGTAAGTTTGAAAATATTTAGTTCGTTTTTTATATCTTCATTTCTTTTCTTATCCAGCAGAGTATATCCTGCTATATTTCATAAAATTCTCATCTCAGCTGCTTCCAATCTTTGTTCTTGTCTTTTAGTGATCATTCAACATTCTAATCCTACATCAATACAGGAACAGCCATTACTTTATAAAATTTCATTTTTGTTTCTTTCCTTGTGTTTTTAAGGGTTCTTTTAATAGTGCCACACATTAGATTCAATTTATTTATTTTGTCATTAATATCTTCAAATCAATAAATAAAACAACACGTTTACTAACAAGAATTGCTCCATAAGAATTTTCTAGATGTGATAAACCCTATAGACTGTATGCATCCATACATCTCCAAGTAGGGAAAGGGTGCTCCCTTGCAGGAGTTCCTTAACCAACCTAATTTAGTTATACTCAAATTTGAAGAGAAAAATCATATGGTCAGACTGGTGTTTGAACCCAGGACCTTTTGCACTCTTGGTGAATGCTCTACCAAGTGAGCTATCTGAGAAACTCCAACCTAAATGCAAATTCTTCTCTTATATATGCTGTTAATACCTGTACACCAAATGCTATGAAGCCTTTGTGTCCATCTTGCAAATGGTGGCTTCTTTATTAAGAAGACATTTATTTTCGATGCTTTTATTATTCATTTCATACATCTCAATGATGGATATTTGAAGAGAAAAATTATACGCTCAGATTGGGGTTTGAATCCAGGACCTTTTGCACTCTAGGCGAATGCTCTACCAAGTAAGCTATCTGAGTAACTCCAATCTAAACGGAAATTCTTTTATATACTCTGTTAATTCACGTGCACCAAATGTTATGAAGCCTTTGCTTCTATCTTGCAAATGGCGGCTTCTTTATTAAGAAGACATATATTTGGGACAGATCACTATCTTCTTGTCAGTACTAAACTTATGAAACGAAGATGGATTAAAACAAAAAAAGAAAGTTTAGAAATTGAATTTGAAGTTCAAAGTAAGCTCCCTCACAGATCCCAGCACAGCTTGCTTTATAAGACAAGAATGCAAAACATTATGAAGGATTACCCTGCCTCCGAAAATATTGAAGAGGAATGGAGTAAACTTGCTAACATCTTAAAACAATCTGCAAAAGAAAGCCTAGGCACAAAAAGGAGATGGTTAAAAAAATGGCATAAGACATTGGGATGAAGAAATAGCGCAAATTATCAAAGACAAAAAAGAAGCATAGCACAAGTACTTATCAAATAAATCAGAGGAACACAAAATCAATTACCACAAAACAAGAGCAATAGCAAAAAGAGAAATCAGGAAGAGACATAGAAAAAATTGGGAGGAATTTGTGTCACAATTAAAGAATGATATTACTAGACCTGCACCACAAACATACAAAATCTTGAAAAATTTGAATCATCAAACAAAAGACAATTTTAACCTTAATGTCATCTCAGCCAAGCAATGGTCAAATTATTTTCAAAATCTATGGACCCAAACTCCAAATACTCTCACTTTACCATCATCCAATAACACCTCTACAGACTTGATTACAGAGGATGAACTATCAGAAATATTAACGAAAATGAGAATCAACAAATCTCCTGGAGAGGATAAAATCAGTATTGAACTATTTAAAAATGCAAATCCTCTGTTTTTAGACAGATTTCTAATATTCTTAAATAAACTATGGGAAGGGAGAGACATTCCTGTAAGTTGGACAAAATCTATTGTAATACCAATATTTAAAAAAAGGAGACAAGAAAAACTGTGAAAATTATAGAGGCATCAGCTTGCTAAATACTGAATACAAAATTTACGCCAATATAATTAAGAACAAATTATACAAACATCTTAACAGCCTCCTCAGCGAAGAACACAATGGCTTTCGTAAAGGTCGATCCTGATGTGATGTTTATTTCTCCATGAAATTATTAATAGAAAAACACAGGGAGTTCAATGTAGAAACACATTTAGCTTTTGTGGACTTCAAAAAGAGCCTTCGACAAAATCAATAGGAATAAACTGTTGGAAATTTTAGCTGACAATAATCTACCACAACAGCATATTTTAAATTTATACAATATCTTCTTCTTCTTCCTTCCAAGTATTAGGCCAAGGCCTGTTACGATCCTATAGAAAATTTCTGGGAAATTCTCATATAAGACTTGAAAGCATAATAATAGTCCCTTTGATTGGTTGCTGGCCAAAGGAAGGCAAGACCAGTATGGGGCTGCCATCTCATAGCCTCTGGAAGAGGAAAGAAGAAATGGAAGAAAGGAATGACTCCCTAGCCCTCGGATGCCCTAATAGCGTTGGGGTCGAAAAACAAGAGTTAACCAAGAGAGGTTAGATAGTAAAGTTAAAAGAGTGCAAAACACAAGTAAGTGGAAGAAATATAAAACAAATTTGATTTCAGTTCGAATCAATAACGCACAAACAGAATGGACCGAAATTAATAGGGGCATAAGACAAGGATGTGGCCTCTCGCCCTTGCTCTTTATCATATACATGGATAGAATACTTCAAGACTGGCAACAGATGAGACACGGTTCTATCCAAATTAATAGAAACCTAAAAATAGACACCCTGCTTTTTTGGAGATGATTTGGTATTAATAGCTCCAACAGAAACAGATTTACAGTATTCTATACACAATTTTAATATAATTGCAAAAATTTACAATATGAAAATCATACAGAGAAAAACTAAAGTGATGGCCTTTTGTGGAAAATACCCTATACCTAGCAAAATTGTTTTGGATGATGAAATTTTGGAACGAGTAAATGAATTGAATTATTTGGGTTATAATTAACATTTCAAGATGATGATAATTAAATGAACTGTGATTTTTTCTTACCTCATACATCTATGTTTTTTTAAACACAGCACTGCAGTATCGGCGACACGTTGTCGTCATCGTCAGCTGTTTTCATGACCTGAAAACAGCTGACGATGACGACAACGTGTCGCCGATACTGCAGTGCTGTGTTTAAAAAAACATAGATGTATGAGGTAAGAAAGAATCACGATTCATTTAATTATTATTAATTGAACCTCATAATGTTAAAAATTCCCAAATTTAATATATAAAAAAAATTTCAAGATGAAGCTGACATATCAAAGAAAATAAAAAATTTCACAAAAACAACAGGGATAATTAACAGTATAATGAAACCATCTTTAGTACAGAAGAACACAAGATTACAGCTTTATAAGGTTCTCGCAAGACCAGTATTAAGATATGGTAGTGAAGCATGGACAATACGAATAAGAGATGAAAGCCAAATAACAGCAAATGAGATGCAATTTATGCGACATACAGCAGGCTATACAAGAAATGAGGAAATTATGGAAGAGTTAGATATAGAACCCATTCTTCACCATATACAAAACTACCAGAACAACTGAAAAGCCCATCTTCAACGATTGCCGTCTCATAAAATTCCAAAAGCCATGCTTCGTTACTGCCCCCAAGGCAAAAGATCATTGGGGCGTCCAAAAAGCACTGGATGGAAAATTCCTCTTTGAGACCTTAACAGGCCACAAGGTCTAATACTTGTATGGATGATGGTGATATATTTGGGAATTTTACAATACATTATAAAGCCAGTATGGCCTTTTTCAATGTTTTTATTATTCAGTTCATATATCTCAATGATGATTACATTATATTTTAAGAGAAAAATTATACGCTCAGACTGGGGTTTGAATCCAGGACCTTTCGCACTCTAGGTGAATGCTCTATCAAGTGAACTATCTGAGAAACTCCAATCTAAACATAAATTCTCTTATATACTCTGTTAATTCCGGTCACCAAAAGCTATGAAGCCTTTACTTCTATCTTGCAAATGGTGGCTTCTTTATTAAGAAGACATTTAATTGGGAATTTTACATTACATTATAAAGCCAGTATGGCTTGTTTCAATGTTTGTATTATTCATTTCATACATATCAATGATGGATAAATTGTATTTGAAGAGAAAAATTATACACTCAGACTAGGGTTTGAACCCAGAATTTTTTGCACTCTAGGTTAACGCTCTACCAAGTAAGCTATCTGAGAAACTCCAATCTAAATACAAATTCTTCTCTTATGTATTCTGTTAATTCCTGTGCACCACATGCTATGAAGCCTTGCTTCTATCTTGCAATGGTGGTTTCTTTATTAAGAAGACAATTGGGAATTTTACATTACATTATAAAGCCAGTATGGCTTCTTTCAATGTTTTTATTATTCATTTCATACATCTCAATGATGGATACATTATATTTGAAGAGAAAAATTATATGGTCAGATTGGGGTTTGAACCCAAGATCTTTTGCACTCTTCAAACCCCAGTCTGAGTGTATAATTTTTCTCTTCAAATATAATTTATCCATCATTGAGATGTATGAAATGAATAATAAAAACATAGAAAATTTCCCATAAGGGAAAATTTTCTATAGGATCGTAACAGGACTTGGCCTAATACTTGAAAGGAAGAAGAAGAAGAAGAAGAAGAAGAAGAAGAAGAAGAAGAAAAATATATGCCTAAACCAGGATTTGAACTCAATATTTCTGGTTCTGTACACCAGTGCTTTAAAGATTTAAGGTATTACGCTTCTGATTTACTTGTAGATTTTTCTCTATACTAATATGAATCCTGTGCGCCAGATATCAGGTTCAAATCCTGATTTAGGTGTATATTTTTCACTTCAAATTTAATTTGTCATTCGGTGAGAAGTGATAAATTTAGTATTAAACATTAGTTACACTTATATTTGAAGAGAAAATTTTTGCCTACACCGAGACTCGAACCCGGAACCTTTGGCTTGCCGGGCCAAATGCTCTACCAACTGAGCTACCGAGGCGAGTTGCGATCTAGATGCAAATTTTTCTCTTATATACATTGTAATTCCCTCGTGCCAAATGCTTTGAAACCTTTGCTTCTATCTTTGCAAATGGCGGCTTCTTAGTTAAGAAGACATTTATTGGGAATTTAATACTACTTTATAAAGCCAGTAGGGTTTCTATTGATGTTTTTATTAATGATTTAACACTTCTCACTGAAGGGTAAATTATATTTGAAGAGACAAATTTTCGCCTAGACCGGTAGCTCAGTTGGTAGAGCATTTTGCCCGGCAAGCCAAAGGTCCCGGGTTCGTGTCTCGGTCTGGGCGAAAATTTGTCTCTTCAAATATAATTTACCCTTCAGTGAGAAGTGTTAAATCAATAATAAAAACATCAATAGAAGCCCTATTGGCTTTATAAAGTAGTGTTAAATTCCCAATAAATGTCTTCTTAACTAAGAAGCCGCCGTTTGCAAAGATAGAAGCAAAGGTTTCAAAGCATTTGGCGCGAGGGAATTACAACATATATAAGAGAAAAATTTGCATCTAGATTGCAACTCGCCTCGGTAGCTCAGTTGGTAGAGCATTTGGCCCAGCAAACCAAAGGTCCTGGGTTCGAGTCTCGGTCTAGGCAAAAATTTTTCTCTTCAAATATAATTTACCCTTCAGTGAGAAGTGTTAAATCAATAATAAAAACATCATTAGTTACACTTATTTCCCCTCAGATGTCTGGATGACAACTGGATGGGGAAGGCCGATCAGATTTTGCTCAGAGGTTTGAATTTAGGCTTGAGATTCTTTCACAGGCATGGAAATCTTCAAACTCTGGACCTGCAGCATAAACACTTTCCTGTGAATAAAGCTGGAGATCTTGAGTTAAAATCCTAGCTCAGCTGCAAATTTCTCTCTCTAGTATGTTAACTACAACCACCAGATGACTCTAATTTGGTTACCTGGAATCGTTGAGAAAGATCAGCTAAGTTCGCTGGAAGTCTTGATCTTCCGGATACAAATCTCATAAACAGAACTCTCTCTGCATTTGTAAAACTCTCGAGGATGTCCCAGAGCCACTGCACCAGTAAACTGCTCTCATCCAACTCACGGTACCTGTAATAAGTAATTTAACAATTTATCTTTGACTCTAGTTTTATTTCACAGGTTTCATGTTATTATCGGGACTGCATTTTTAGCATAATCAATTTTTATGACAAGTTGAAGCAATCTAACACTGCAAAACCTAATTTATTGGATTTCTTATTTTGAACAAACATAAAATTTCCTAAAACTTTTGATGGGATTTAACATTATGAGGCTTTCAAATTAATAAAGTTAAAATTAGTCTTAAATCATCTCGCCTCAGACACTCCATATTTTTCACGGCACAGGACTGCAGTTTTAGGAACAGTCATTCATATCTTCAGCCATATTTATGACTGTCAAATTTTTGCCTTCGTATTCTAAACTGCCATCTACTGTTGATTTGATGAACTTCAAGAATAAATCTTGCTCACTATGAATTTCAAAATTCGTGGATCTAAATTTGTTCTTCTGAATGTATATATTTTACCAAACAGTTAATTTCCAGGGCTTCGTCAAATGTTTAGTTTGTTTTTCAATTTTATGTTTCCCTGGCAAACTAAGAGCTGCAATTTCTGATTTTTCAATTTCACCATTTTTAATATTCCTAAAGCATTCTTTTGTTCTAGCAAGATTTAATATCAAAGTTCATCAAATCAACACTAGATGGCAGATTAGAAGGTGGTGATGGCAAAAATTCAACAAACATAAATATGGCTAAAGATAAGAATAACTGTTCCTGAAACCACAGTCCTGTGCTGAGAAAAACACGGAGTGTATGAGGTGAGATGATTTAAGACTTATTTTAATTTTATTAGGCAATTAACGGACCCAGCAGACATTGTCCTACCAAATGTTCAATTCTCGTGTCATGGCCGGATGATAAAAATATAAGTTACTTTTTTACCATAAAATTCACTAAATAATAAGTTCACAAGAAAACTCCTCACTGCCATCTGTTATAGCTCAAGAAGTGTACATTATGACGTCACATTGTAGTTGCGTGGAATATGTTGGTAATGCATATGACTACACATTTGACATAAAAAAATTCCTATTACTCGATCCATCTCAATGATGGATAAATTACATTTGAAGAGAAAAATTATACACTCAGGACTGGAGCTCAAACCCAGGACCTTTCAAACACTAGTCGAATGCTCTACCGAGTGAGCTCCAATCTAAATGCAAATGTTTCTCTTATATATGGAATTAACAGCATATATAAGAGAAAAAATTGCATTTAGATTGGAGCTCGCCTGGTAGCTCACTCGGTACAGCATTTGCCTAGAGTTCGAGCCCTAGTCTGAACGTATAATTTTTCTCTTCAAATATACTTTAGAATTATCTGTTCCCTATTTGTCCCTTGTGCATTCTACAAGAAGAGATGGATTAGGACCACCTTCATCAATGTCCAGCCCTTTCATCCATTTTCATAGTAACTAGAAAATATTGGAGAGATGATGGCTGCATTGCAAAGTGCTTGACATCAGTATACAAAACAAAAACAATACTTTTTATTAACAAAGGATGTAGTATTATGCAGAAACCTTCATCTGATTTGCCATTTCTAACACTTCAGTGTTTAAAACTATGTTGTCCAATTGAAGAAATTTGAAGTTCGAAGAAATAAAAGAAGAGATGGCTTAACATAACATTATTTAAAATACATGGGTATTCAAGGAAAATTGCTGTTGTATCTTATAGATAGACTATGGGTCATGATAGTCTGTCAAAACATTTGCACAGAAATGGAATTATTTCTTCCCACTTTCCCCTTGTGCAATATACAAGGCGAGGGGGAAAAAAAAAATCCCAGTAGGTAAATTACTTGAGAATCCACTGAAAATGGCACAAACAAATTAAGTTTCATCGCCTTTGGACTACAAAAGCAACAACATTTGTCCTTCCTCTTCTGATCTATCTATTTACAATGGTGTAACAGCCCAATGTTGGGCCATAGCCTCTCCTTTGTAAGGAGTTACTAGACCAAGTTAATTTAATTACACTTATTTCCCTATAGGTGTCATGAATGGAATGCAGTCAACATACTGACCCAATGAGACATCTAGTAAGCATTTAAGGTATTAAGAAAATGATAAAGGTCAGTAAATTTTGCTTAGAGGCCTCTTTATTCAGCCTTAAGGTTCTTTTACGATCCTGAAATCTTCAGATTCAGGATCCATGGCTGAGGTCCCTCCTGGAAGAATTGCTCCTTGGATTTTTCCATTCCAAAAATTCCATTGACCCTACCTGGGTTTGAACCTGCGATCTTCGGGATCAGAGGCAAGGAACATAATTACCAGTCCACCATGGCCAACTGTTCTGAACTCCTGAAATCATAGTCACAGTGTTGTCTATTATTTTGTCCTCCCTATACTCACTGAATGATCACCCACCTATATTATTATTTTACGTTTTTTAGGAATTCACACTATGAGGTATTATTTATTTAGGTAAACTTTTATCATTCATATTGAACTTTTATAGGAAAAAATTACTATGAGGTTTTATATAAGATTAAATTAAAATGCTTCATACCAACAGAGGGAAGAAGAAGTAGTTCTTCTGATCGACATAACATCAGTCAATGAGAAAGTACTGAAGATGAAGCCACCAAGGCTTTGAAACCACAGTCTACTTAGAAGACTGGATATGAAGGGAAGTATGAAGCATTTTAATTTAATATTTAATATTTTATCACTCACCTCGTTTTCTTCTAGAAGAATATGAGGTGAGTGATAAAAGTTTTCCTAAATAATCCATCTCATTTTGAAGTGAGGACAACAGCTGGCTGATAAACCAAGAGCCTTCTAGATCTGTCATGGTATTGAGACAGTGAATTTTGTTACAAGTACTAATAAACTGAATAAAGCAGTGTTACAAACCTGACCACTCTACGTAGAAGTTGTATTGAGATGTGAGGCAGACCACAGACTAGTTGTTCTAGATGTTGAGCTGTCACTAGAGACAACAGCGGTACAGGTATTATCCACGCCATTCCTTCCCTCACTGCAGCTACCTGTTCAAACACAAATTCAAATTTATACAGTGTATTAACACATTGATCCTGCGGTGGTACTAGTACCACCATCGGACTCAAAGTGTTAATACAATTAAAATGAGTCATACATCTTATCAAATTAGTTGCAAAAGCTGCAATAAAGCATATACAGGAAAAACACAGTGATAAACTACAGTGCTTTATGTAGGTCAAATATGGAAGTTCCCTGTGTTGGATTTGATACAATGTATTTTGACAAGAGTAGCATAGTTTGTTATGACAATATGCTACAAGTCAGAAGGATGAGGATTCGAGTTCCGTGACCCAAATCTTCTGGCAGCATCAAGTCTCTGGGTTTGACTCAATCTCTAACAGAAATGAGTACCAGAAGACAGTGGGGTCAGAATTTTTAAACTGACCAAAACCTTCTGGTAGCACCATGGCCCTGGATTCAACTCTGCCTCTAACAGAAATGTGTACCAGGTGCTTGTTCTGTGAGTACAGGTGGCCATCAAGCAGGGCTGACAACCTAGCTGGCATCAAGTGCACATTGTCTAGAAAAGTAGGAGCCTTAACCTATTACTACCTGAAGGGCCCCCTAAGGCCAGTAGTGGAATCACTTCACCCTTATTGTAACAAAATGTATTCTACATGATGCGATAAAAGTTGTGTATGTATTTTAAAGAAACATCCAAGGATGTGCCTTGTAATGAGGGATAAGAGTGTTAATATTTAATTTTAGGTAGTGATATTTTGAGGTTATTTTAATTATATTATTTTTAGTCTGAACATCTTAATATTGAGGTAAGGTGATCAGACTAAAAATAATATAATTAAGATAAGAGTGTTACCTGGAGATCCATCTCATGCAGGCGGAAGTGAACAGCTTGTTCGACGTACTGCAGGCGGTTGTGGAACGTGAGAGGAATGCTTCTCCCTCCTGCTACTATCGGCACCAATTGACTTGTACAGCTGGTCCCTTCAAAACATTCCAATGGTATCACCTGCATACAACATTATGTTGATTATAGCAATATCTAGAGACTTGATTTTAAAGTCAAAATTCTTAACCTAAAATAAACAAAATGATGAAAATATTACCTCATTATGTTCACTTCCCGACATTAATTTCAATGTAGTTTTGTTTATAGTTAAATATGGGAAATAACATTATGAGGTTCTTAATTCATGAATGAATGAGTCATTTCTTATATCTTGCATCGAGAACTGCAGTTTTCAAGAGGAAACATCCCTCCCATTTTCAAGCGACATTATGACTGTCATAAAGTTGGTTGAAAATGGGAGGGATGTTTTCTCTTGAAAACTGCAGTTCCCATGTTTAAGAAAACATAAACTATGAGGTAAGATATAAAAAATAACTAATTCATTCATGAAGTAGTTTTGTTTGTTTACTTAAGCTACCAACATATCATGAATTTAGTAATTTAGTATGGTTTTTATAATCTAATTTTAGTTTTTTTATTAGAGATTCCATGTTAAGTAGTTCTAAAATGTATTAATTTCTTTTAAGATCTAACAATATGTACCAGCAATCCTCTCAAGATATTTAATTCTCTGTATATCTTTTTGCTTCAATGTCCATATCTTGCTGCCATATAAAAGGTTTGGAAGAGCCAATTTTTATATACTTTTATTATTGAATATTTTTGATTAACTGAGGCTTAAAAATAGAATTTATTAGTCCTAAAATTTGGAACAATTTTGAAATTTTTATATTTTACAACATTGTCCTAATATTGTCAGACTTATTAAGTCTAGAAAATTAATATGGGCAGGTCACAGCTTGAATGGATGACAATGAAATGCTTCCAATGTTTTTATTTTAAATTTAACCTTTCTCACTGAATGACAAATTATATTTGAAGAGAAAAGTCTAGACATAAATTTTTCTCTTAAAATATTAAAATGCTTATCAAAATGAAACCCTTGGAGAAAAGAAATCTGGAAGGCCTAGGCATATATGGGAGGATAATATTTATATGGATCCAGATATTGGACTGTGAACTGAATTCATTTGGTTGAGGAAAGGGACCAATGGAAGATCTTAGTGGATGTGAGATTGAATCTATCAGTTCCAAAAAAATGTTTACCTCATGGAAATTGGCTTCTGTGACTCCAGATAGATGGATGTCACGAATTCCTCGCAGACTCTGTGCATAGAGGCTGTCTGTTTCTTCCAGATCATCGATTGAGACAGGTTCACCAACTAAGAGCTTCCAAACCAACGGAGCAAGTGGTACAGCTAATGGTTTCTTGGTGCGGACAGCAACGCCAAACAGAATTCCTATAGCACAAGTTATTATAATTACAGTAACAAACAATGTATGAATAGGTTGGAGAAAATGTTTTTTATATCTCATCTCATAAAGTTAAAGAGGTTCAAACGACAAAAAAGACTTAAAGAACACACCACCCTATAACCTGATTCAAAAGAAAGGAAACAATTCAAGAAAATTATTCACCATCCTGGAACACAGAAAATTTCAAATAATATTTAACAAATTCAATATTACATTGGCACTGATTAACAAATTTAGTTTGGATATTAAATTAATATTAAGAAGCTAAATCTGTTACTATGATTGAAATAAGTATATTAAAGTACACAAATAAATTATTGTAATCAAACGGTAAAGAGAAAATCCCGGTTCAGGTATAAATTTTTACAATGTATATAAGAGAAAAATTTGCGTCTAGATTGCAACTCGCCTTGGTAGCTCAGTTGGTAGAGCATTTGTCCCGGCAAGCCAAAGGTCCCGGGTTCGAGTCTCGGTCTAGGCAAAAATTTGTCTCTTCAAATATAATTTATCCTTCAGTGAGAAGTGTTAAATCAATAATAAAAACATCAATAGAAGCCCTACTGTCTTTATAAAGTAGTGTTAAATTCCCAATAAATGTCTTCTTAACTAAGAAGCCGCCATTTGCAAAGATAGAAGCAAAGGTTTCAAAGCATTTGGCACGAGGGAATTACAACGTATATAAGAGAAAATTTAGTGTCTAGATTGCAACTCGCCTCGGTAGCTCAGTTGGTAGAGCATTTGGCCCGGCAAGCCAAAGGTCCCGGGTTCGAGTCTCGGTCTAGGAGAAAAATTTTGTCTTCAAATATAAATTTTTCTCTATACCATTTGATTAGTCTGGATAATCTACTAATAACTAATAAAAAAGTTAATGTCCCAGATAGTAAAAAATCTGGAATTTATCAAATTAGTTACAATGGCTGCAAGAATGTATGTATAAATATATATTATTTCTTCCTCTTTTTTTCTTCCTTCCTTCCAAGTATTAGGCCAAGGCCTGTTACGATCCTATAGAAAATTTTCCTTCCAGCATTTCATAGGACAGCCCAGTGATCTTTGTCCTCTAGGTACATAATTATAAACAGCTTTGGGGGATCCGATTTGAACTCATTCTTTCTAGATGGTGTTTCCAATTTAGTTGGTACTGTTTAATATATTCCAAAATTGGCATAGTCTTCAATTCTTTTAAGATATTGGTGTTTCCTTTTCCGATCCCATCTGGTGTAACCTGCTGTTCTGCGCATGAAGTCTCAGTTCACAGGTCGTTATTCTGCTTTCATGTTGTCTTTTTAGTGTCCATGCTTCACTACCATAGGTCAACACTGGTCTACGCCAAAGTGTTATATAAATGAAATCTGGTGTTTTTTGTACAAGGATGGTTTCATAACTTGATTAATAATTCCCAAACTTTATTATAAACTAGTAATTTTTTCAGGGATATCCTTTTATCCCAGATAGAGATATAATATTCCAAGATATTTACATTGTCTACAATTTTATTTCTGGAGAGCGATTTTTACTTTGTAATGGGGTCCCCTTCCGATGAAATGCCATACTTTTAGAGTTCTTAATTGATATTTTGCCTATTAATTTGGGCACCTATTTGTTTGTAATTATAAATTGATCATTGACAAAATCATTTTTGGAAAGTTTCAGAAGCGCTAAATAAATCGTCTGCAAAAAGAATAGAGCATCATCGCGTTGTGAGGTTCTTATTGATGGACTCTATATATCCTCATTATGTTTTCCCCTCCATTCGTTTATTAATTTAATTCATATATATAAATGCAAAGCACACCGGTGGAAAGTCCACCTCCCTGTCTTACTCCAGTTTTGATCTTTTCCCCAAGAAGATAATTTCCATCCGATCTTGTTTAACAAAGAATTTCATTATCTATATAGATTTTGAAGATATGACGATATTAGTAATATATTGTTGTGGAACATTATCATCATCTAAGTTTGTATGATAACATCTATATAAATTTAGAAACTTGTACAAAAGTAACACTTTATAAACAAAATGAAAAATGGGTTGAAATTGGAAAAATTGATAATTGCGGCTCATAGTTTGCTAGAGAATCACAAAATTGGAAGAGAAACTAAACTTTTATTGCATTTAGTGACAGCCTTTGGAATGAACTGTTCAGGAAAAGAGATACATTCAGAAAGAATACATTTAAAGAAAGCCATGAATTTTTGAAATTCATGACGAAACTAATTGATCTCCAACTTCATAAAATTGCACCAGATGGCAGTTCAGAAGATGGTGTTAACGGCAAGATTCTGACAGTTGGAGTTTGATTGAAGATAAAAGTAAATTTACTTTTGAAACTGGTATTGTGAAAACATGCAACTTTATAAGGTGAGAGATAAAAAATTATAAATTGTAAACACCTCGTAGTGTTACCTCCTACTTTGAATTTGATTAAAAATATAAGTAACAAACAAGTTGGATGAGAGATTAGCATTTGACCTTCATATTTGGGAAATTCTAAATTCAAAATCCTAGTGGCGACAAACCTGTGGTTTCTTCCTGCTTTTCCTCAGTCTCCAAGACAAATGCTGGATTGGAATATTATACCCGGACCCATTTCATTATAACATTACAATTAAATCAAAACACATGACAAACACAACAGAGTTATGATAAGAAGAGAAGAAAATTGCATGCAACCCGTGATGAATGGCAGTGGCAACTATTCTCCATTTGCTGGTCTATATTGAGTTCATACATGTGCAAGCCGTCTGTAGGGAATGGTTAACATAAATAGAGAGAAAAATATAAATTGGAGCTGGGATTTGAACCCAAGATCTCCAGCTTTAGGCATTCTACCATTTGAGTTTCTTAGGCCCCTCCCAATGCAAGCATAGATATTCTAATCTATAAACCCTAGTTCCCCGTAAACAACGAAACTTGTTTTAATAAAAATTATGATGGGAGCTAACACTCTTGAGGTAATTTACAATTTATAGCATGAATCAGAGAAATCTTTTTACATCTCACCTCATAAAACTCGGTGATATTCACGGGACTGGTGAAACAGTCGGAATTTTTGCTGACGATAAGAGCAATGGATCCTGAAACCAATCCTGTGAAAATCACAGAGTTTTATGAGGTGAGATGTAAACAAATTTCACTGATTGATGCTATAAATTGTAAATTACCTCAAGAGTGTTGCCTCCCATCATAATTTTTTATTAAAACAAGTTTTATTTGCTTGGTTATAGATGCGATGTTAGTAGTAACAGCAACCTATCAACTACTTGATGTAACGTAAAATTTGGATGATGCATTTTCTTCTTTTTTATTATCATTTTGAGAATAACAGCATTGCTGTTGAAATGTGTTGACTATTTTTAAATCTAATGTTTGTTAAATGGGTTTTATTTAATACTAGCTAATACACCGGTGTGCATTGCTATGCGTAAATAAATTAAATATTAAGGTTAATTAAAATGAATGGTATTCATTGAGATGAACCAAACATGGCAGTTGCTAGTCAGTTTTTAATATCAGATTTCAGGTAAACCTCCACATCTAATTGTCGGATTTCGCTCATTTTTGGACAATACCTATCTCGGTTTATTTTAATAGGATATACTGAGCTTTGTTATGAAACATTGAATAATGTGACTGCTAGAGCGATTTTTCAATTTCACTTTAGGGTGAACTCCTACACCAAATGGTTTTAGATGGTCTAATTGTGAATTTAAACCATCAAGGAACCCAATCAGACACACACAAAAAATTTCATCAAAATTGGTCCAGTCATTTAGGAGGAGTAAAATGACAAACACACATACAAAAGAATTATTTATATATATATCTATCTCTATCTATCTTCGGGTTTTTACACAGCTGCTGCCGTCTTCCCGTGCCTAACCTCCAAAGCCTACGGTCTTGGGCATCTTCGATGCTTAGCCCTCTAGCTTGCATTACTGTCTTCATGTTTTCCTTCTATGTTAATCTTGGTCTTCCTCTTTTCTTCTTCCTGTTTGGATGTCATTCATATAGTTGCTTCGGCCCGTCATCTTCCATTCTTAAACATGTCCTAACCACTTTAATTCCTTTCTCCTCAATTCTTTCAATTATGCTTTTCATTTATTTATATATATAAAAAAGATAATATATTAATGAAATCTCTACCGAAAAAATTCTTTACATAAAACACAAAACTTGCATAATTAATAGAGGACATACCTAGGAACTTGAACCAAATGAGGTGTTGAGATGAACAGAGTGTAGGATTTAACAAATAGCGATCACGGTTGTAACCAGTATCATTAGTAGCATTTGGAGTAGGTACCAGCAGTGGTAACAACACCGCTAATCAACTCCTGGCACATTTCTGTTATAGTGTCGTCAAAAACACCTCCAGCATCATCTGCACCTTCACCTACAAGCTTTACCTGTGCAACAGACAAAACATCTATACAACATGGAACTATATCATAACTCAATATATTTCTACAAATAATAGAACCTACGGCCATCATGCATTCTTTCAGTGTTAGTAGGACTTTGAAAACACAGAGAAAATATCTTGCGGGTTTATAACCAAGTTTCAATATAGAAATAAAAATTAATGATGCTTTTAATATTCATTTCATACATCTCAATGATGGATAAATCATATTTGAAGAGAAAAATTATATGCTCAGACTGGAACTTGAACTCAGGACCTTTGGCTTTCCAGGCCAATACTCTACCAACTGAGCTACCTGAGAACGTTCCAATATAAATGCAAATTTTTCTCTTACATACGCTGTAAATTCCCATGCACCAAATGCTATGAAATCTTTGCAACTGGCGGCTTCTTTATTAAGAAGACATTTATTTGGGAATTTTACATTACATCATAAAAACCAATACAGCTTCTTTCAATGTTTTTAATTGTTCTCTTCAAATATGATTTATCCATCATTGAGATGTATGAAATGAATAATAAAAACAACGAAAGAAGCTGTACTGGCTTTATGATGTAATGTAAAATTCCCAATAAATGTCTTCTTAATAAAGAAGCCGCCATTTCCAAGATAGAAGGAAAGGTTTCATAGCATTTGGTGTACAGGATTAATAGCATATATAAGAGAAAAATTTACATTTAGAATGGAACTTGCTCAGGTAGTTCAGTTAGTAGAGTATTAGCATGAAAAGCCAAAGATCCTGAGTTCAAGCCCCAGTCTGAACGTATAATTTTTCTCTTCAAATATGATAAAAATTAACGTTTGGATCGGGACCCAAATCCCAAATATCTGACTCTGTGTGTCAGTGTGATACTTACTAAAATAAGCTCTATCATACAGAAATAGCCAAATATGTATAAATATGACAAAGATTAATTAGTTTTTTATAACAATTATTTACAAAAAATTTATGAGACCAATCAGTCTTACCAAAAAATATATGGCTACATGATAAAAATCTTAGCCTTGATGATGCAGAATCAGAGATCCAGGGTTTGGGTCTCGGTCCGAACGTTAATTTTCTTTCTAAATTAAAACTACGTCCAATTCTGGAAAATGTAAATTAAAAATGTATCATCTAAATTATATCCAAGTACCTCCTGATTTTTCTCCATACATTCTTGTGATTTTTGCTCCCCTTTTCCCATACCCAACCCATCCCGATCCTCTAACCTCATCTGGCTAGAAGTTTGTATCTATGTTCATAATTTTTTGGTGGCTATAGAAAAGTGCTCTAAGCATTGTTTGTCCATATGGGAATATGGGAAATCTATTAATAACCAATAAGAAATTGAAAACATCCTAGATAGTAAAAAAATCTGGAATTTATCATATTAGTTGTAAACACTGCAATAAAGTATACATAGGAAAAACAAAAAGGAATTTGGACACTTGCACAAAGGGAACACTTTAAAATATTAAAAATAGTGAAACTGAAAAATAATTTTTTGCAGCACATAGTTTGTTGGAAAGTCATAAAATTGAAAAAGAGGCCAAACTTCTAAAACATTTGGAAAAACCTTTAGAATTCACAGTTTGGGGGAAGATATATATTCAGAAGAACAAATTGAGATCCACAAATTTCTAAATTCCCAATGAACAAGACTTGATCTCAAAGTTCATCAAATCAACACCAGATGGCAACATTATAGATGGAGATTCCAACGAAAATCCGGTAGTCATGATATCGGTTGAAAACAAGAGACATGTTCTTTAGAAAACTGCAGTTCCCATGTTTAAAAAAAATCATCTTGGATTAGCTGCAACTAGTACTTGAGTACACAAATTTTGCATTTTATTTATTTTGAGTCTGTTTATCTTACCATCAATATTAATGTTGATTTGTTCTTGAACATGTTTCGATTGGATCCCAACCATCCTCAGCATCTTGCCCACACTGGTTGGATTTATTGTAAATCAATGGTAAAGAGAAAAAAACTTTTTGGCCTGAACCGGAATCGAACCCCGAACCTTTAGCTTTCTGTGCTAATGCTCTGTCCACTGAGCTAATCCAGGCTTCAGTCCCATCCCAAGCAGAAATCCTTTCCTTTACCTTACTCTACTGGTCCCACATTCAATTGCAATGAATCATCATTCACAAATACCACAATGAATGGCTTCTACCTGAAGAAGACATGAAGGGACTCCACACAGCTATAGCATTATTTATTAAATTAATATTGAGAAGCTAAAGCTTTACTATTAATAGAAATAAGTAAATAAATAAACACAAGTAAATTATGGTAAATCAACGGTAAAGAGAAAGAAAAAGGTTGCCTGAAACCGGGAATTGAACCCCGAACCTTTAGCTTTCCGTGCTAATGCTCTGTCCACTGAGCTAATCCAGGTTGGATTTATGTTGTAAACTCTGGATGTCAATGTCAGCTTCCTCCTATGGTTGCCAAAGAACCTCCAAACAAGGTCACGTTCCGTCAGTTTTTCGAAATTCATAACTCTGTTTTTGTTCTTCTGAATAAAGATTTATTATTTATTTTTTTTTGGAAAAAATCTTTATTCAGAAGAACAAAAAACAGAGATTTGAATTGCAAAACAATTACCGACGGAATGTGACCTTGTTTGGAGGATCTTTGCCAACCACAGGAGGGAGCTGACATCGACACCGGGGTTTACAACATAAATCCAACCAGTTCTGCGGCAAGATGCGTGAGGGATGGTTGGGATCCAATCGAAACATGTTCAAGAACAAATCAACATAATATTGAGGTAAGATAAACAGACTCCAATATAAATAATTAAAAGAACCTCAAAATATTACTTCCTAAAATAAAACATTTGTATTTTATGTTGTCCTGAAATGACCCAAATTAATATATGATTCCACCTAAATCAAGGAGTTACGCACTGTAGCTGAGTGGCTTAAGCATTATACTCATACATTGATGCATACACTAGTTCGAGTTCCATGTAGAAAGAAATTTTCTTAGGGAATATCAGCCAGTAGGTGATGGTGGATTGAACCCCCAAACCTCTGGCTTTGTATGCCAACATGCTTATCCATTACACTAATTCAGGCTCTTGGTGCAAATGCTAATTTCCTTGTGGAATTAGTGTAATGGATAGCACATTAGTATACAAAGCCAGAAGTTCGGGTTCAAATACTGGTTCAGGCATTAATTTTTCTTTACAAATTAAGATTTTTGAAGCCATTGTACTAATTCTTTCCCTATTAATAGAAATAATCCTACTTATGAAACTAAGTACTTACTTCCAAGCTCTATGAAGGCAGGCGTAAATCAGCAGGTTTTCATTTTAACAACCTGTCGTGCCAACTTGCAGAAATATAGGTTTGCAACGGCGACCTCTAGTTGCCAGCCTGCGAACTGTCACTTGAGGTCTCATAATTCCTTCCTTGTACCATTGTACGACCAATACTTCGCACTAGAGGCAGTGTGTAGACACGAGGGAGCTAACAGCGGTCTTAACTGCGATGACGTAAACACACTCAGCGATGGGCAGAGCCATTCATACTGCTATACAAAAACGAAAATCATAAAACAGGCTTTAAAAAGAAAAGATTCAGGAAATATTCCATACATTCCAAGGGACACATATACAGAAATGCTTAATGGACTAGGAGTGTAGTTAGTGGAAAGTCATAAAATTGAAAAGAGGCCAAACTTCTAAAACATTTGGAAAAACCTTTAGAAATCACCAGTTGGGAGACAATATAAATTCAGAACAAATTTAAATCCATCATCATCATCATCATCCTGCCAGGTATTAGTCCTAGAAGAACTGTTACGGCCTGCGAAAAAGCGGTTTTTTCGTGCTATCTTTTCATAGGTCGACCAAGTGACTGTTTCCCATTTGGACAGTAGTTCATTATTCCTTGGGGATCCTGGATCTAGCCATTCTTGAGACATGTTCCTTCCAGTTTAGCTGAATATCTGGAGATGTAGTCCAGTATTGGTGACACATTAAGTTTCGTGAAGGATTTCTACATTTTTATTTCGATCCCATGTGGTGTAGCACCAGCTGTTCGGTTGCATAAATATTTAAATTAACAAGCTGTTAGTCTACTTTCTCTCTTGTCCTTATAGTCCACGCTTCACTCCCATAACATAGGACTGGTCGAGCCATTATTTGATAAGACAAGTACGAGTTGATTTTTTGTACTAATGAAGGGTTTTTAAAACTCTATTAATGATTCCCATTGATTTGTTGAATTTCACAATTTTCTCTGGTAAATTGCAAAATTTCAACTAAAGAGAGTTTATATCCTAAATAAATAACCTCATTAACTCTCTCTAAAATTTTATTTAAAACAAATTTTTGCTTGGTATTGGGGAATTTTCCACAATAGGCCATCCATGAATTTCGAAATTCCTGATGGAAGGGACCTGAAATTAAAGTTCATCAAATTAACACCAGATGGCCAACATGTATAGATGGAGATTTCAACGAAAAATCCGGTATGTAATAATGTTGGGTGAAAAAAGGGAGGGATGTTTCCTCTTGAAAACTGCAGTTCCCATGTTTAAGAAAACATAAACTAAGAGGTAAGATATAAAAAATCGCTCATCTTCATGAACTAAAAACTATTTATAATGAATAATGTCTTTATCTAACGAGAACAATATCTGCCTGAATCAGGAATCAAACGTTCAATCAAACATAGGTTTAAAACAAGCTGCTAAAATTTATATAAAAACATTTGCAATATTAGATTAAATATTTTAGGAATCACACTATGAGGTAATAATTCATTTAGGAAACATTTTTTATCATTCACATCATATTATTACTATTCCTTAACTATAAACTAGTTTAAAAAACATATTTATATGTTCCATCCTCATTATAATCACGACCGTTGTTCTGTCGTCTTGAAGAGCCATCCTTTGCTCTTTCCATTGGCAGACTGAAAAACCTCGAAACCAGGTAATTAAATTTCATTTGAAATTCCCGGGGAGAATGACCTAGTTTTGAGGTTTTTCAGTATGCCAATGGAGAAGGAGTGAAGGACGGCTCTTCACAACGACAGAACAACGGTCATGATGATACTGAAGATGGAATAGAAAACTATGGTTCCGAAACTAAGTTTATAGTTTAAAAAGAAGAATAATTGAGGTGAGCGATACAATTTTTATATCTAAATTAGAATTACAGCTACATTAGCGAGTGTTAAAACCTATTAAAATCTTCTTGAACTAGAAGTTAGCCAAGTGTGTTGTGAATGAAGGCTCACTACTGCATGCGCACGGGATTATATAAAGACAGAGAAAACTTTCCATTCAAAATGTGATGACGCTAGTATGTAGAACTGCAGATCTTGGGTTCAAATCCCAGTTTGGATAAACTAATTTTCCTTCAAAATTAATGGATAACTTATTATTGTCTGACAATAAAAATTGACACTGCAGAAGAGCTTCCAGAAATTATGCCAATTTTTTGTATCAAAGGAGGGTATTGACTGGCAACTCTTGATTTTGGCTGGTAGTGAATTTGCGAATAACAAAAAAGTTGAGACAATGAAAGATAAATAAAAAAAATGAGATTTATTTCTGAAAAGAATAATTAAGGTCTGAACCCATACCTTCGACTCTGTTACATTGATGTCACAGTCCATAACATCATGGGTACAAATGCCAACACTTCTTTCCATTTAATACCAAATTTCTTAACATCTGAAGGCAGATAGCTAGAGCTTTTAACAATGCCATCAGATGACTTCTATTTAGATATTGTATAATATGGTATGTTTAATATTTCCTTACATCTGAGACTTGTTGTGAGAATTGAAAGCAACTCTTAAGTATTACCCGACGGGTTGCTAGGCCGAAGGGGTAAAGTGAAGGGGTTTCATCCATGCAGCATTTACTCTGCAAGTGATGTTATGGTTTATACTGCCATACTACTCGGTCCCTAGAGCCTCATCTGTTATAAGCAGGTTGCAACCACGGACAGGTTGAGGTTAGGTTTTTGGATGGGAGAGGTTTTAGAATGAGTTCAGACAGAGATTTCCCAAGGCCATGCTTCGATATTGCCCAACAGGGAGAGATCTCTGGGCCATCCAAGGAAACGCTTGATACAAAATTCATCAGTGAGATCATAACAGGTCTATAGTCCTAAGACTTGGTTGGATGATGAAGAAGAAGAATATTTTCCTTACAGTTGTGATTATAACATCCAACATTAAAGAACAATTAAGTAGTAGTTAAAATTTGCTGCCATCTTTAAACAATTTAGAAAATAACTCTCTTACCTGAAGAACTGAGTGGTAGCAGTCCTCCAGCCCATGCATACAGCGTTCAGAGAAAGCCGAGAAAGCAGTTTAGGATCTTGCTTGAGTTGCAGTTATGGTCATGCCTTGCAGGTGGCCATACTGAGGGGGTATATGTGATTGGAAGGCCAAAACATAGTGGTATGGACACTCCTGGACTAAGAAGTGGCAGCGGCGGCGACGTCCAGGCTGCACTGTGAGTCCTACCAGTGGATATCTAAAACACACAATACAACATCTAATATGTGAAACCTGAATTTCAAGTTTGGAATAATTTTAATTTTGTTTTAAAATTCAAGTATGTATGTATATTAATATATAAATTTGGCAATTTTTACATTGAGGTTTTTTTAATAAGCATCAAATGAATTGTGAATTCTTCATTTCTAATATATCTATTTTCTTTTAACACAGAACTGCAGTATCGGAAAAAACATCTTTTCCATCCTCAGCTGTTTTCATGACTGTCAATTTTTCACCTGGTTTAACTTTTGAATAAGTAATTCTATTACTTTTTTTTTTAAATTTATTAGGAGTTTTGTGACAAGCGTAAGATGGGAGCAATAAGCTTTGAAATGATCATCCACAAAACAAACATATGAGGTAAGAATGTTAAAAAATACAAACTCAATTAATTCTCATATTTGAAGAGAAACAAATTATACGCTCAGACCGGGACTTGAACCGGGACCCTGGTTTTCTAGTCCAAGTGCTCTACCATTTGAGCTACCTGAGCAAGTACCAATCTAAACGCAAATCTTTCTCTATATACTTTGTAATTCCCGCCCACCAAATGCTTTGAAGCCTTTGCTTCTATTTTGTGCAAATGGCAGCTCCCTATATTAAGAGACATAATTTGGGAATTATACATTACATTATAAATGCCAGTACGGCTATTTTCGATTTTGGTGGGCAGGAATTACAACGTATATAGAGAAAATTTGCGTTTAGATCGTACTTTGCTCAGGTAGCTCAAATGGTAGAGCACTTGGACTAGAAAACCAGGGTCCCCGGGTTCAAGTCCCCGGTCCTGAGGGTATAATTTTTTCTCTTCAAATGTGATTTATCCATCATGAGAGATATGAAATTAATAATAAAAACATCAATTAATTCTATTACTTTCTTCAAAAGTACACCAGATGGCAGTTTGAAAAAATTACCAGCAAAAGAAAAAATTGACAGTTATGAAACAGCTGAAGATGGAAAAGATTTTTTTCCAATACTGCCGTTCTGTGTTAAAAAAAACATAGATGTATAAGGTAAGAAGAATTCATATGAATGTGATTCTTAGTATGTATATGCCCATAAGCCCCAAATATGTACATAGGTGTCCCTAGCGGGAGTCCTCTAACCAGGTCTAATTTAGTTGTTACTTACCTACAAGATGGCAAATTAGTGACATGTGGTTAGCACATCGCCTCATGAAACATCTAGTAGTAATTTAATAAGGTATTAATAAATTACAATAGGAAATAACATTATGAGGTTCTTCTTAAAATTTGGTGAGTCTGTTCATCTTACCTCATAAAATTGTTGTTTTTTTTGGACCATGTTTAATTTAATTATTTTAGATTAAAAGAAAAAATATGTTTTAAAAACTGGGAGACGAACCCTGGATCTCTTGACTCTATACATCAGTGCGATACTGTTATGCTATTCAAACTTCCGATGGTGTAACTGTTATCCGCACTGATGTACAGAGTCAGATATCTAGGAGTTGATTCCTGGTTCGAATGTAAGTTTTCTTTCTAAAATAAAACTATATCCAATTCTGGAAAATTAAATCAAATAACATCAAAATATACATTTAGTGTATTTAGACTGTAATATTTTTGTTGGTGCTATTTAAATATTAAATTTGGCAATTTTTTTTAAATTTAAATTGTATCTCAAGGATATGTGAAATTTCTGTATTTCCTTTCAATATTTGATCATCTATCTGAAAAGTGGTCAACCAAAGATGGAGGGGAAGTAACAAATCCACTAGACCACGCAGCCGACTCTTTCCTTCTAGTTTGCTATTTATTTTTTGCTGTTTTCTAATTTTAAATTCAGTTTTTAATGCTTTGGATTTTTAGGAAGTAAATTTGTGTCTTTTGTGCTTTGCAAATGATATTTCATAATGAAATGTAACTTACCTGTTTGACACCTTTTTCCTGAGAGAACTGTCCACCAACTGAGGCTCACGGACAACAGGTGTGTGACCAAGAGACCAAGCTGACCATCTCCGTTATTACCCCCAGCCCCACACATCTCCTGTAAAGTGAGTATCAGGGCATGCTCGGCACCCACTGCTATTTCCTCTAATAAACTGTGAATTTTAGAGCTGGTACCTGCAACATAACATGTAGGCATCCTTAATAATTAAGGTAGAATATTTTTATCACTCACCTCATATTGTTCTTCTTATTTGATTATAACTAGTTTCGGAACATATTTTCTGTTCCATCCTCAGTATCGTCACGAACGTTGTTTCTGTCGTCTTGAAGATACTGTCCTTCTCCTCCTTCCATTGGCTGACTGAAAAACCCTCGAAACCAGGTCATTCTCACCGGGAATTCAAAGTTCATTAATTTCTTCTTCTTTTCACTCTTTTGAATGTAAATCTTTTTCCCAAACAGTAAGTTTCTTTAGGTTTTTCTATTTGTTTTAATAATTTAGCTTCTTTCTCGATAAGATGTTTTTCAGACCATGCATGGGCAGCCACTGCAGATTTTTCTACTTCCCCTTTCTTGACATTCCTGAGATGTTCTTTCAGCTCTCAGTTTTCAATTTCTTTATATTTTTCCTATGTAGAATTTCTCACATCTTCACATTTAATTTGATAAATCCCTGATTTGTTTTCTCTTCTTAATCATGGATTTATCAATTAAATGTGAAGAATGTGAGAAATTCTACATAGGAAAAACTAAAAAAATTTGAAAACTAGAGTGAAAGAACATCTCAGGAATGTCAAGAACGGGAAGTAGAAAAATCTGCAAGTGGTTGCCCATGCATGGTCCTGAAAAACATCTTATCGAGAAAGAAGCTAAATTATTAAACAAATAGAAAAACCTAAAGAACTTACTGTTTGGGAAAAGATCTACATTCAAAAGAGCGAAAAGAAGAAATTAATGAACTTTGAAATTCCCGTGAGAATGACCCTGGTTTCGAGGTTTTTCAGTCAGCCAATGGAAGGAGAGAAGGACAGCTCTTCAAGACGACAGAACAACGGTCGTGACGATACTGAGGAATGAACAGAAACTATGTTCCGAAATTATTTATAATCAAATAAGAAGAACAATAGGAGGTGAGTGATAAAAATATTCTACCTTAATGAATACCTCATAGTGAGAATTCCTAAAATAAGTAATCCTTAATTCCAAAATAACATTGTTGTAAATCTAGGACACATGACCACGGCTTTACTACACACTCTGAAGGAAGCTAACACTAACTACTTTTACACCCATCTAATTGACTCCGACTGAGTTTGAACACGCTAATCCCTGAAACTAATATATGTTACTTTTTATAATTTGAATCGGATAAAATGGTTTTTTTTTTCATCTACCCTGTGTTTTCATGATACCAGTTTCAAGGTCATTTTGCCTTCATTATAAGTCAAACTCCAACTGTTGAAAGTTTGCCTCTAACCCACCAACTTCCAACTGCCATTGGGTGCCAATTTTATGAACTTGGAGATTAAAAAATTTTCTATAGGATCGTAACAAGGCCTGTGGCCTAATACTTGGAAGAAGAAGAAGAAGGAGATTAAAGTTTTATTTTAAGAAGTAATATTTTGGAGGTTCTTTTAATTATATTATTTGGAGTCTTTTATAATTAACACTCAATATTAATGTTGATCTTGTTCTTGGACATGTTTCGATTGATACAATCATCTTCAGCATCTTGCCCAAATGGCAGATGGAGATTAAATTTAGCTCACTGAAACTTCATAACCAGAATTATGAATTTATGGAAAGCAAAATTTAAACTCCAATTTCATAAAATCAGTTCGGATGATGGTGGTAAAATAAAAATTTCAACAATTGGAGTTTGATTGAAGAATGAAGACAAATGGCTTTCAAACTGGTAACATGAAAACATAGAACTTTATGATGTGAGATGTAAAAACATTTTAATGCCAACTCATTTAAAATTGGCTTTGACACTGTTGTGTCTATCATATGATAATGTTTAGTTGAGATCGGTTCTTATTTGAATATCTGTTGCTAGAACTGACCTGTTGTGGTTTTGTGTTACCCCCCCGAGAATCTGGAATCAGGTTGTCCAATGAGGCGGTCCATGCCACACGTGAAGACAAAACACGGCCATCTTGTGTGAGGAACACAGTGAACTGGTTCCACAGCAAACTCTCTTCACTCCCACTCCACACATCATCTCCCCACTTTCTACAAACACAAATCAACTTTACTGCACTTTGCTTCTCATTTAAATTTAAAACACTTGAAAGTTAATTATTTTGAGTTGGCTATTTTGACTCACCTCATATTTCGTGATCTTTCTATAACGCAGACCAGGTATTGTCGCTTTTGCATGACAATGTCGATGCATTTCACACTCATTCCATTACTTGGAATGCACCGACATTGTTGCCCAAAAGCAATAAAACCAGTCTGCATAAAAATCAAGAAATAGGAATCAAAATAATTAAAGAAACCTCATAGTATTCTTTCTTACATATATTAAACTTTGAAAGTTAATTCAGAAAATATGTTCAAAATTTCATTTATATCACCATCATCATCCGGTATCATGGCAGCTGCCGCCGTCTTCCGGAAACCAAATCCATTCCTCTCGTCCATCCATTAATCTTCCCTCCCATTCCTCTGAATTTCATAGCTGCTTGTACCCCTTCTATCCAAGTTTTCCTTGCTTTGGTCTTCCTCACGCCCTCCCTTTCCATGGCAATCCATTCCATAACAATTTTTGGCAATCTTTGCTCTGGCATTCCTTTTGACATGACCATACCACTGCAATCCCTTTTCTTTTCTATAATGTCTATGTGTCCGGCTCCCTCTTACAAAACCATAATTTCTCTTATTTCTTATTTCATATTCTATCTATTCTAGATTTCCCAGCTGTCTTCTTAAAACCAACCATTTCTGTACTTAAAAAATTCCGTATTCATTTCCCTGGTAAGAATTTGCCAGACTTTTCTGCACCATATGTAAAATGCCTGATTAGGTTTGATATAGTTGTAAATTTTCTACTTTTGTAATATTTTGCTCCACCAAACAAGTTTAAAGCGTTATTTATATGAGTTATACAATAATACGTACTAATAATAAATTCTTTTGCCTATATTCACATAAATAGTGAAATACTTCTTGTTTGTTTGTGTGCGATTCAATTTTATTTCCCCTTGTGTTATCGCCTGATGCGGTCTAAATTTTTCATTTATATCAAGGTCATATTTGATCAAATTCTTCAGTAAAGTTACATTTATTTGAATAGCAATTAAATTCTTAACAGTAAACAATATACTATAAAATATAAAATTCTTTAAAAAATTAACAAATTTTTTGAATAAAAAAGGTAAAATGTTTCATGAAAGTGAAAATAATCTTCATTGAAAATGAAATTGTTGAAAAAGTGAGAAAACAACTGAAGGGTATAGGGAAGAACCAGGTAATTAACTTTTTTAATTTGAAATGGAGATTGAGGTGCCATTAGATTCTCACAGTAGCATGAGTGATGTTCAAATTACTAGAGGATCGGAATCAAGATGGCATTTGTTAGGACTATTTAATGAATAAAATTCAGCTGTTTAACTATCACAAATCATTATTTAAATATGTTTATTTTTAAATTTATTATTTAATGTAACGGCGATGTTTTAAAACAGACTGAGAAATGTTTGGGTTATGTTTTCTTTAGGTAAAATTTATCACTTACCTCACATATTAATATATTTAGTAATATGAGGTTAGTGAATAAATTCTACCCTAAATGAATATACCTCATAAGTATGAATTTCCTAAAAATAAGTAAGTATATTTTCATATTTCATTTTTCATCACTGCAACTTGATCATAACTATATATTGCCAAATGGAATGCAATATCGTAAGAATACCCCCTACTGGGAAAAAATTAACACATCAAACTGTGTATATTATAACCAACATTATAGCTATTAATTCATTTTTTTTGAAACAACTCAATAAAAATCAGTATTTAAGAACACAAGTATTGAACATAATATTATGTGTAAGTCCGAAGGAATCTGTGCATTATTTGCTATATCAATGTATTTTGGTTGAGAGTCAGTCACTGCAAAATCATGATCTGACCTGTTTCAGAATGTTAAAAGGAGGAAGCTTTCTTTATATTAGTATCAAAATTCGATAATTATCAAGGTGAAACTGTCAAAAACAAAAATTCATAGAAATGTGATTGGTCATTGACTCCCATTTTTGGGACATGAGTTAAATTAGTCCATGTAATGCTCTCTACCAATAAGAATTGTGAAATGGTAAACTATAAGAGTCCATCTCATCGGTTATTTTACCGCCATAGTTTGGCATACAGGTAAGGAGTAATGGACGTTGTTACTAAAATGTACAGTATATGTTTTCCTAGTTTTCAATGAAAAAGTGACTCCTGGTTCTTTACTTATACTCATCAACTGAGGTAATGATCATTTCTTGAGAAAAATATAACTTTCTTTGAATAAAAATAATAATATTCCTGAAAAATAAGTTTAAAAGCCTCGAAAAAATAATAGAAAAATTATTTCAAAATACTCCAATTG
>JASPKZ010002111.1:0-40578 GCA_030220185.1 Diploptera punctata
ACCGGCCGTTGCCGGTCCGCTTTCTCCCCAACGGGACGTGACTCCATATATCGATGTTTCAATTTATCCCTTTTTAGACGCCACATCGATAGCTATTTGTCTGTATCCTCAGCGTCCATCTCGGGAGCCAAGATACGTAAGCTGGCGGGTTGGTACTGTTCAAGGGATCAGTTTTTCGCGCAACAGTTTTCTAGTTTCATTATTTTTTATATCCCTTTCTGTAACGAAGCTCCACTGTTTAAGACCTCAGTTTTCCGATCTATGTTTGTTTTCAACTCACTCCTATAGCCTCACGCACCGAGTCTTTAGCAGCTGCACATGGCAGGGTCCTCAACATTCCTGCCTCACACGCTTTGTCATTTCTTCTTTATTCTCGTCGGAATTTTTGTTTTGCGTGGCGCCATTATTACAGAAGAAATGTACACACAATTTAATTTCAAAATCTCCTATACTACCTGTAAAACAAAACAATCACCTGCTGAAAAAATGTGCAAAAACACGAGCGACCAGTATATTCACTACCACTGTCCGCCATGAATTATCAGATGTGTATGGAAACTTGAAAAACTCAGTATGCAGGCAAATTATGAGATGGGAGAATAATATTAACAATTATTACATTAAATTATACAAGGTACGATTGGAATATTTAGCTTAGGGTAAGGATGTATGGAGAGCTTATGTCCGCATGGCCAGAACCTACTGGCTCGATAGTGCCATTCGTTATTTATTTATGCCAATAGTAGTTCCTAAATAGATTCTTTCTATATGGCATAAATGTACGAACTAAGATACATATTCATGAACACTAAATATAAAGCTCTTTACTGTGATAATTACATAATGAAAATGTATTTGTTGCTGTTCTATATGATTTCAATCAGTAATATAGTTGAACATTATAAAAAATATTGTACTATGTTTCATTTAAACTGTAAATGTAATCGATAAGAATATTTAAGTTAATAACCAGTAATACAATTAGAAGTGTTCAGTAACACTGGTGATTCCTATAATTATCCCCCATCGAGAATCAGGAAGAACTAGTCACTCGGATCATTTACTGGACAAAAGCAAGCAGCATGATTTGCTGTTCTGACCTCAAATATTAGGAATTCTTAATTTGCTGTCTGTTTTCACACCAAATTTATTACTAAACTTCATAGCGTTGTTGGATAAATTACTGTATCTACACTTTTAGCCAAATTAATTATCGTTGTAAAACAAAGAATAAAATAGATCTTTAAAAAAATCCAAAGAGAAACTTGTTATGAATTAGAAATACGAAATATAGAGGAACCTTGTATAAAATTCACTTAGGAGAATTGCGTTTTCAAAATAATATGTAAACGAATATGAACGTATTAAGTTATTAAACATAAATCAGTAACACGTAGAGTGCAGATTGTGAACATTCTCAAGAAAACACAACTTGAAACAAATTTCGCATACAGTTTTTTTTTGTGTTCATTTGAAAAATTCTTGAAGGAAGAAAAAATAATTACTTAGGACTAATTTGAGTACAGCAGTCATTTTATATCTTGTGTCACTAGACATCAGTTTACACTGAATAGAATTCATAGATTGTTCATACAAATGTAGTGCACCACATTCATCTCACATGGCTCGTTTGCTGTAATTGTGATACGCAAAATGGGAGATTTCTGGATATGCAATATAGAGATGCAAATATAAAAATGATCAACATCTTAAGTAGATGTTACCTTGATCTTGAAGTAGATTCTCTTTGGGTCTTGAGGCTTTGAAGTTCCCAACGATTCACCAGAGACACATCCGGCATTCTCAGGGTCGTCTTGAGACTACATGTCTCAAGATCATGGCCTACTGCCGGGGAAATCTACTTGAAGATCATCATAATAACTGCGGCGTGAAAACCTAAGTGAATACGTAAGTATATAGTGTTTGACGTGAAAATTGGACGAAGTGTAGTTAAGGCACATTCCATCATTGTCTTAACAAGCGTTTCACAACATAGTGCAAAACAGCCCGTATCTGAGGTAGGTACCAAATTTGAGGGTGATTGTCTGCACAGACTCTTGAATTCAAATATGCCAAACTATTCGATCAAATTCTATTGAGAAAATGAAATGACTTTATCTTAAACATGAAACTCAAAGAATTATAAAATTATATTCTATATTATAAAGTAAGTCGAATCTACCTTTTGCCAGTAACTGCGGTCGACATCCTCTCCACCTTCATCAACCTTAAATGTAATTACATTCAAATTTTTGAATGTAATGATGATTACAATATTAATGTAAAAGATCAAACAAAAATATATCTCACTTCCGTGGTTTTTAGTTTTAGAAAAATATACTAATGATACATTAAATTGAATCAACAAGGAGAATGTACAAATGTGAATGATGTAAATTACAGAAAACGGAATGTATATGTTCGTGAAAGTTGTAGATAACTCAAACTCGAACAGGGAGGGAAGATAAAAAGTGATTTTTTTAAAATCTTTGGGTCAATAATAAAGTTAGTATATGAGCAAATTGTACCAACCAAATTGGAATTGCTTAAAATGTACGCAGACAACATGGAATAATTGGAAGAAAATAGTACAAAGGAAACTAAATAAAAATTTATAAGAGCCTTGTACAGAATATTTTGTCATATGGAAGTGAAACTGGTCTTGACGGAATTATAAAAGAATAATAAAATTAGAACAGTGAATTGAATGTCTAGAGAAGCCTTCAAAAAACAAGCCAGATAAATAAGAAATTAATTCTTTGGAGAAATTGAATGTCACCAATCTATTGTTAAGAGGTTTTAAAATTCAACTTTTAAATGTATGCCATGTACGAGAAGGAAGATAATAATGGCAAAATCTATAATGGGTCACGCCTTGGAGGAAACGTGGCAGACAAAGACGAAAGGAAAACTTAGTGAGAACTGAATGGATGCTAGGAATTTGGAAGAGAAATTTGAATGAGAGAATGAATGGAAATGAAGACGGCAACCTATAAGGGGATGTAAGCCGAGAGACGTAACTAGTGGTTTCCAATAAAATCTACCCATTTTACCCTTCTTATGATTTAAATATAGACTGAACAAAGCACAATGGTCGAAAGTTAGTATGGCGTGTATACACGAGTGAAAATCTACAAATTTCGAATAAGTGGCTGGAAGAAAGAAGAAAACTACCATTGAACGTCGTCATTCCTACCGTCATTTATACCGAGAGAAGCCACGGGCCCAGCGACAACACTCGGGTGAGATAGGATTTGATGTAATGACCCATGATCAGGGTTTCCTGCTTGCACTTCAAGAACACGATCATTGCCCGCGAATCAGGCGCCTGACTATATCTGCCCGCCCCACGAGTGGCGTATGAGTACAATGGTTATCTGGATTCGTGAATCATTAATAAACTGAAAACAGCCAAAGGTTAACACGTCAGCACACCATCAGGGTCCAGAAAAAAATAAAACTAAATAAGAAGACTCTCTTGATCACAAGACTCTATTGGACAAAATTCTGGACTTTTTGAGCCAAGAATAATTGGGCAATACGTACCTTATATAACTTTACCATTATAGCCAAAAATATATGCTTATGTGGAGTGATGATTTTTTATTTACATCTCTATATAATTTCCAAACACCTCTATTTTAAAGTATGAAGATTTGTACTACTCTCCAAAGGTAAATGTTTCCAAGTTACCGAAATCAGCGAAATGGGTAGTGCACACAGAATTATTCCCGTGTAATATTTTTTTCCTTGTTCAAGAAATTTTCAATTACATAAAAACAAATCTCTGTGATTTGTTTGACGTTGTGATTTCTTGAACAATGTTTTGCATGTAAGTTAAAATATGTTATTAAAGATTTTATATTTAAATGATATAAATGCTGTTTTCACCTCAAGTTCAATAATCAATTATGTATTATGTAGGGAATCGCCCCATTTTGAGCATCATCCAGGCTACAACCTTCTACCAAACACTTTCCTCCTCCTATATTTATTTACAAACTCAAATGCTGGGATTATTTGAATGACTTCCATATACTATGTTTCAATTTCGCTTGTTTTTCTTCATTTCATCAAATTGTTTTTCAATTGTAGTTTCCTAGAAGTTTTAAACGTTTAGAACAGCTAGACATTTCCACAGTTAGTGTGGTAGTTGTATAGTTTCTGCTTCCTATATATACGAACACCAACAGAAAAATTATAAACCAATTTTTATCAATCTTCGGAATTAAAATAACTTGCAGCAGTAAGTAGCACACCAGAATACAGTATGCTAGGATCACTATGGAAACGGTGATAGATACACACGATGGAAGGAATCTTGTCATCTCAGAAAGTGATGAAAATTATATTGTTTAAATTGGCGATTATTCAAGTTATATATTAAAGAATGCAAAATAGATTTCTTAGTTTAAGACATTGAGACATATATGATATTTGACACAAAGTGCACAGGTAGATTGTTGACCAAACAGAGACATATAGACAGGTAAATGGGAGAGACTTCATGTCGACCCACCTCAGTATATGAAAATTTAAGATTGTTTATGGTTTTCCATAAAGTATCAATAGTGTTCTAGTGCATCTGCCTGTTCGTCTGTCTTCTTGTCAAAAAAAAGAAATTGTGCTAACTATTTCAAATACTCGTAAACTTTTCTCCCCCTTAAAGTTGAAGTCATTGTGTCGTATCCATATGAGAAACACATTACATATTTTCTGTTTTTTTTTACATAATCATGTATTCCATAGTAGCACGCATTTCAGAATTGAGCCTCTGTTTAATTTCTTTGCACTGTATTCCTAATTGTAATTTGTCCTGAGGTATGATCAGCCACTTCTTCTAAATTGCCCTCATTGTCACTATGGCCTTTAACATTATTGATATATTTCTAAGGGGTCAATATTTAGTTTAATTGATTTAATTGGGTCCCAATTTATTAGTGTACTAAGTGGAAGTACACCCTTCACAAACAGAAATGAGCATCTCTGAACGCACTTTCTTTAAGTCAACTCGGCACAGCGCTGGGTTCCAAACTAGGAAACAGATAATTGTGCAGTCCTGAGCTACTGTGTTATGTGGCATGACCTGAAGACTTTTCTACGTTTCCCGATAGCTCAGGGGTTAAAGCAGCGTTCATGTTTCTGTTAGTGAAGATCGCAGGTTCGCGTCTTCATTACGCAGTTTTTTCGTGTTATTTGTATTATAAATAAATTTATTTCGACATTTGAATTAATCGTACTTTTTAAGTTATATTTTTTTTTAACCGTGAGGTTATAACCAATATTAATTATAATTTTTACACGCTTTATATTAGTTGACTGTATCTTTCTATGTAACAACCTGTATCTCTGTAACGGAATATTTGAACACGATTTCATACATTAAGAACATTGATCGACTTGAAACTTTGTATACTTGTAAAGGATCCAGACAGTACAATAATTTCATAGTTTTTTTCTAAAATCCTGGCCAGAATCATCGGAAAATCAAAAAATATAAACACCTATGTATAGGTTGCGACTTATAGACTTTTTAGTCAATCGTTGTAAGAGTCAGTTATAGAGCGGTGGACTTGTAGTGGTATATAATTTCAGCAATCAATAGGTCGCTGGTTCAAATCCGGGCCGGAGGTTTTTTAGAAAAGTATTAAGCAATTAAATTTTCAAGTAATTCCGGTTTATGACAATTAATTAAACTAAAAATTAAAAAAAATAATAGTTTAAAAACTGAAACAACACGCTTTATTAGATAACCAAACTAAAAAATAACAAAAAAATAAATAATAGTTTAAAAAACTAAAACAACACGCTTTATTAGAAAACCGAACAAAAAATAACAACATAATTTTAATTTCCAACACGCTTGGGGAAAAAATTAAAGTGGTCAACAAAAAATTCATCTCTAACACATCTAAAATAAAACTAGTTATAAAAAAATTACCATCAAAAGCGTTCGGGGCTTTTTATGGTTTTTACGTTTTCTTCTTAGAGACATTACTGTTACCAATATCTATTTATTATCAAATATAAGTATTAATTGATATAGAGCACCCCACGCTTTTGATATTAAAAATTATTTTTTTGTAGATAACTCTAGTTTTATTCTAGATGTGTTGGAGGTTATTTTCTTGTTGACCACTTTAATTTTATCCCACGGGTTTTGGAAAATAAAATTATTTTTCATTTTTTAGTTCGGTTCTGTAGTAAAGCGTGTTGTTTTAGTTTGTTTAAACTATTATTTATTTTTACCTTGTATACTACCGTCTTCCTCAACTAACTAAAATTTTCGTTGATTACACTCGAGGCCTTTCGATGCATGCTTCATCTTCTGGAGTTGTTGTAGTAGTATTCAATTAACAGTATGTCTAATAGAGGGTGTTGCTTATTAGGCACATTTTCGTTGAGAATGTTTGTATTCTTGGCCTTCTTGATAATTTTGATTTCTTGTAAAATGTTAATTTTGTGTCTGTTGTTTTCTCTGTGCATAATTTACATTGTATTATCGATATTGTTGAAACTGTGGCCGCTTTCTGAAATATTGTTTAGCGCAATTTGATTTCATGTTTAAAGGAGAAGGCAAATCAAATTTCGCTGTTCACCAGGTTGAATCCAATCAAAAATGTATGGGCTAAGATGAAAATAGAGATGAACTCTAATTGCCCTGCAGTTGCAGGAAAAACGAAAGATGGCTTATGGGCACAAATTCAAGACGCTTGGGATGCTCTAGCCGATCGTCCACGTGCCTGTAGAAATGTTATTGTATCAGTGTCCCGCAGATTGAGGGCGGTAATAGATACTGAGGATTCATACACCCGATATTGATTTTGTTTTTGTTAAAGTTTCATTTTAGAAGATATTATTTTCTTTCTTCATTTAATTATTAGAAGGTTTTCATTTATGTGTTTTGTGTGTGCATTAAAGCCATAAAACTCAAATATAAAATTAAATATGGAACTATATTACAGGCGAAATTATATCCTAACATTCAGTAAAAAAAAAACAGTAGAACAGGAATCGAACACGTGAGGTTACGGACGCAGATGTTGTGTGTTAAACCGCTCGACCACGGAAACACACAAAGGCAAGCTCTCTCTTTTATGTTGCTTGAGTGTGCACTACGTTAACTAGCAAACGCCACAGTACAATTATTGAAAACGTGTTAATGTGAATAAGGCTTCTGCGAGTGCTCACGAAGTTACCCGATCGATTGATAGAATCAAGAGAAGACTCATTTTTTTGTCTAAGGGTGTACGTGTTGGCCCGTAGTATCTCCTCGCTATTGCCTAATAATACTACATCATCAGCATAAACTAACAGCTTATTAATACCATTGAGCAGTGCACCATCTTTATCCTATAAAGATTTGATGGCATGCTCTAGTAGAAAATCGAATAGTGAATTTCAAAAGTAATTGAAAACTGTTTGCCTACCCGCACCCTACTCTTTATACATTTAGACATGTTCGAATTATATAATGATAATGTTGACATAATTTCTAATGGAATATAGATTATGTCTGACTTGAAGAGAAGAAACTTGGGAAATGTATAGCTTAATATCTTGTAATATGTTTTTAATAAAACAGACAGACGTGTGAGAGCATAAACTGTAGACACAAACAATAAATCCAACTTCGCAATCACATGAACATGTGTTACCATGATAACCGGATTATTGTAGTTATTTTTAAAACTGAATAACAGGTGGTTACCTGTTAAAAATGAAGTTAAAAGTAGCAATCGATTTAATTAGTGCAATGAACAAAATTTTATGAAAATATTTGAAAAATCATGATAGGTCACGTGGCCTTGTAATCACTCTTCTAGATGCCCCGCGGTTAGGTTCCGTAACTTGAACATCAGTTTTTTTTTTTTTCTCTGAAGAGAATGAAACTCTGTCCATCAGGGTCTGCGTTTGAGTATGGAGTCATATACAAGAAAAATAGTATTGAGTGTGGATTACATTCATCAGTATCAAATCAAGTGGCATGAACATGTGGATCGCGTGCCCGGTATCAGGATTCCTAAGACAAATTTGTAATGTACTGATCTAGTGGTAAAAGATCTTTGGGTTTTCTACTTAGAGTTGGTATAAAAAATAAATGTAGATCGTAATAGTACTTTCAGAACTACGACACGAAAAGAACAAGAAGAAGATAACGATGATGATATTAAGAAAACGTTCAAGAAAGGAAAAAACTAAAGAATATCTGAGGTAATTGAGCATTCCACCAGCACGAGATGTGAGCTGGTTGTCAGCCCTACATGACCAATTGATTTTCCTCATAACATTTTGATGAAATAAAATACCTTGGAACGATAATAACAAACATAAGTAATTTATACTATGGAAGTACATACCACTCACCATGCATGATGGAGACTGTTTTCATCCCGAATTCTCTCAAAACATATTTTATTAATAAGGTATAAACCGGCGGTTCTTCAAGTTATATTAAATGGGTGCGTAACAGGTCTCTCATTCTAAGATAGAAGAAACAATTTATTGTGTTTATTTGAGAATAAAGTGCTTAGGAGATGTTTGCAACAAAGAGAGCTTTAACATACAGGTGAAGATGTAGGGTCTACGTAACACTGAATATCATGGGATTGATAGGAAACCAGATGTAATAACAAGAGTTAAGTATTGTAGACTCTGACAGGAAGGACATGTGGACAGGTTTTTAAAACTGAAAGAGAAGCACTGGAACTTATTGGAGGAAAAACAAGGCAGCCATGTAAATAGGCCAAGAGTGGTGCGTTAGTAAACAGTAGTCATTGAGACTGCAACACCTATAGCAAGACGCTGAAATCAGGACACCGTAAATTAACATACAGCAAGAAGACATTCCAAAAGTGTAACACATCACCACGTCATATATTCCAAATACATCAAACACCTCTTCTGGCGCATCATTACCTATTATTATATCACATGGGCAGCATTAATTCTACTTTCCAGACGCCCCAACCTCAGGAGCGTGTTACATTAAACGCGGCGGCGGGGCCAGATAGAATACCAAAATGTCGAAAATTACATTGTGTGGACATTGAAGAAAGAAGCGCGATAGTGTATTTTCTCGTAGGCCTACTTACAGCATTGGCGACCATGATTGAACATTCCAACGCCCTACTTTTCGGAGTTGCCAACCTAAATAACTATACTAATAGTACATATTACAAAACGAGTGTGGGAAGTAAAACCACTCCGTTGATGTATTCTACTTAGAATGTATATATAAAAAATATATTCAAATATTTAGTGTTAATATACAGTATACGGATTACAAAATCACTGCCTTTTAAATAAACAGAACTCTATTTGGCAAAATCATTAAAACAATAAATACGTACTTTGCCGCCATATTATGACAGACTGGTGTCACGACGTGCTGTAGTTTCAACTAATAAAAATTGCCACACGGTTATCATTAGCCAGTTGCTTATAATGAACGCTTGATATTTCCAACAAAGATGTTATTATTTTGCTATTCTATTTTTATTTTTAGAAACACCACCGCGCAAAAAAATAATATGCAACGCACATTACCGAAGTGTTTTACAGAATCTCGAACATTAAAAACCTCGCTATCGCTGGGCTTTAAACATTTCCTCGCTTCTGTGCAATCCACTTCCCAATCTAGCATTCGTAATATGCTATGTTTTATCCTCTAAAAGCAACAAAATTGCCTCGTATTTTAGAGACAATTTTCACACAATCCTCTAAATTCAGAGCCTCATTTATCGCATTCCCTTATTCATTTACTTTCTCAAATAATTATTTTGTTATTGGTAAATCCCGATTTTCATGAAGTAAACGAACACGCAATTGTTGTCATTATTCTAGCCAAAACAAATTTTTGAAGATATTTTTCATGCCCGAACCACGTGACAGCGATGCTATTGTGAATCGCGACGTCATAGCTTAGTTTATTGAGTGTCTTTCCAATTATTACCTTTAAAAAAAGTAATAAAGAGTTCTATATGTAGTGCAGATTTAAGCAGGTCTGTAGTAATATAGGTAGCAAGAAAATTATTCATTTATTACTCATTTTACAAGTAATTTATTATGAATGTTTTTGTACCGCGAAATAAAAACAAAAATATTCTGTCATTTTTGTCAGGAACCTTAGGCGAATAGAGCAAATCCAGGTTATGGAGAGGGAATATAATATAACCTACTCGGCGGATCAGCGACCCTAGCGGTAAACAAACTTAATGAGTATTTTATCTTTAGAATTTGCTGCATTAGCTTTTGTTTCATCTATTAAACAAATCAATTTGAGGAAGGTTGTACCGCGGGCTCGAACGCAAAATATATAATTGTTAGTTGTTAATTTGTTCGATTTAATTAATTTGCACATTTTCCATTGGAAGTGATATTATTTTTGCTACATGTCCGACATTTTGTACGATCCATAGTTTAAAATTGGAATAGATTTGTTGTTTCGTGTGGTAGGTTTTGAGTTGACAAAACTCCTTTCAAAAAGCACGAGCTTGTGGACTGTATGATTTGTGACTGGGAATTATAACAAAATTACTCCAGTCAATTAAAATTATATAAACGAACACACGTATCACTTAAATACACTTTTGTACCTAATAAACTCACTGCGGAAATTTAAGAATTGTTAATTTTACGCATTTTAACGGAGATGGCCGGCACGTGTTACCTTCACCGGAGTCTGCGGGCTTGTGGATGAAGCATGATATTATGTGCATGCAGACAGAAGCTTCCAGACGTTTCTATACAACAAAATAAATTAGTCACGCGAGAAGTTGAGCACGGAGAGATACAAATTATAGGAAACCCTTAAAAATAAAATATATAAAATTAACTAGAATATTACCCGTTTAAGGAGTAAGCGCAATTGTTGACGGAGGGCACTGTAGTCGTATTTATGCAGGAATAGACCACGTGACACTGCTATCTATGAAATGCAGAGGCGAATGGGACGTGGGACGCTGACAGTATGCACTGTCTTATATGACGTCACGTGTAGCAACAAACAGAGCTTCGTAATTCTTCCGTCTGCAGAGATATTTTGAATGACTAATAAGAATTAACCATACCCCCACGCACTGATCTACTGATCAGTCAGACAGGAATTAGTCGAATTAGTAAATTTGCAGGAAGTGTGATCAAATTTGAATACAAATATTAATAATTTGCACAACTTCACAAAAAATGAATAAAACAAAAATGAATGATTGTCTGAAAAAGAACACACAAAAAACAAAATTAAAATAGACAATTATGTAAAGTATTCCCACTACAGGCCTCAGGAGGCCCTTGGGGTAGTGGGAGGTTAAGGCTCCCACTATTTCTAGACAATCGGCACTTGATGTCAGCCGGGTTTTCAGCCCTGCGTGACGGCCGCCTTTACCCCAGAACAAACGTCTGGTACTCATTTCCGTTAGAGACTCAGTCGACCCCAGGGCCATAGTGCCGCCAGAAAGTTAGGGTCAGTTTAAAAATCCTGACCCCACCGGGACTTGAACCCTCGACCTTCCGGCTTCTAGCGCAGTGCCTTAACCACTACGCTACGGCCTGCCCCGGAGACAATTATGAGTCTCAAAAATTTTTCTTTTAAATTCTTGATGTAAAGTTTTTAAAGTTTAATTGTAAATTCACCAAATTGACTCTTGATGCAAAGCTTTCAGAGTTCAATTGTAAGTTAACAAAGTTAACATACTTGCCCCTGGATTTAAAAATGCATGGGTTCAGACACGGCAGCTAGTGTGAATTTTCAGGGCATAATAATCCTTAGTCTAGGTTCATTCGGAGGCGAACTAAATAATTTGGTTCTCTTTCTACATTTATGGCACCCAAAAGAAGATCAAGCTTGAAAAATGAGACTTTTGAGCATTTTTATTTGTATTGAGATGCTAATGATCTTGGCTTTAAGAAGTAAGTTTATCGTAAAATACAAATAATATCAGAACACTGATTTATTGATTTGGCCTTTCATCTATGTTTTTCTTGACTATACATAATATTTGTCTTTCTTTTTAGGAAATGTTTACGGAGACTGACCTAACAACCAAACCCCAACTTGAGGATCAGTAAGTACGTGTTTAAGATTTTGTTCTGTAGAAATGACATCTGCTAACATGTTTCTTCTACCAGTTGATCTCTTTTCCATCATTTCTGATATTGGAAAGAAAACTTAACTTCCGCCATGATTAATTATTGCTTCTTTGTATGATTCTCCTCCAAAGTTTGTTTATCCAACGGGGGGGGCTGTTATTACCCGTTTAAGGAGTAAGCGCAGTTGTTTTGACGGAGGGCACTGCAGTCGTGTTTATGCGGGAATAGAACACGTGACACTACTATCTATGAGGGCAGAGGGGAATGGGACGTGGGACGCTGACAGTGAACACTGCCTTATATGACGTCACGTGTAGCAAAAAACAGAGCTTCGTAATTCTTCCACCTGCAGAGATATTTTGAATGACTAATAATATCTATGTTACTTCTGGTCTTGAAAAACAGAAATCCTTTACCACTATCAAGGTCGTTCAATCTCAAAGGGGCATGTACGACATAAGAATCCGTTCATTTGAACTGCATAGTGAACGATGTTTAACATTCATTGTAACGAACCATTGTCACTGTTTTTTGTTGTTTTATTCATTGTAAACATGGCGCGATGATGTTTAGTATGTATCAGTTTTACCCAATATTTAAACACATTCTTGCGGTTTTCTGAGGGATGTGGAAGTTAAGGCGGGCGAAGACTCCTCATATAGGTTTTCAAAATGCAAAAACTATCCAAATTTTGAACCGTGTACATCATTATATGCCTTTATCAGATATTAGTTAACACACATCGCCTCACTTCCTATAAACAAATAGTAATATTTAAGTTATATATCGCATTAAAACATTTGTCTTGAATTCAAAAGCTAACAAATTTAAATTCACATTAACCTTAGTCCTATTTGTCTAGCGTTGGTTTATTAGTAAGATCCAGATTTCTGTTAGGTTTTTAATATTCCACAAATCATTCAAATAGTATGAGGATTTCTTTATATTAACAAACATTGGTCCAAAAAAACTGTAATAACTCACACTAACATCACATTAATCCTTTCTGTTTAACATTGGTTATTAGGTCACATTGCAGTTAGATTTTTATATTGCTTCAATTAGAAAATAAACTTAAAAATATATTTTCCTCCTTCATAAATACAAAATATGAATGTGGAGGACAAACAATGGGAATGACGTAATAGTTACGTCGCGAATGTATATATATAATATTTTACTTTTTTGCTATTTTATATTTAATAAATTGAATGTATGCACTTGAATCACTTCCACTCTATATATACATGCTTTAAGGGTCAATTTCACCAAGAGAGGTAACTGTATTACGCCAGTTTTCTCCGTGTATAATACATAGCTTAAACTGGCGTAATACAGTTACTTCTGTTGGTGAAATCGACCCTAAGACGAATTAATTTCCTACAGTTTTATATGTATCTGAAGTTGAACATCCGGAATTCGAGTTTTTATTGTTGTAATTTTCAATCTTGTAGAATGTCGTTACCTTGTTTTCATTGCCATGAGCAGACTGGGGGAATTAGCGGATATAGTATGTTTACATGCCTTCAAGGACGGTAGACTGTCCACCGCTGTGGTCTCGGGGTAGCGTGCTGCCTTGTCACGCAGCGGGCCCGGGTTCGATCTCCGGTCGGGACAGTTTTTCTGGGTGAGGTGTTTATCGGGGTTTTTCCTCACCTGTAAGACAAGTGTCAGGAAAATTTTAAGGCCCAAACGGTCCCCGAAATCATATGGCCATCTCACTCATCATCGTTCATATTAATCTTAGGTTAAGCTTAGGATTAGGGACTCTCCTGGCGCACCATTATCATCACCCATCATATCACCGGAGCAACGTAACCCCGCCTTCCAATCGCCCCAACCTCAGAAGTTGGTTACAAGTACGCTATGCTAGGAGAGAAATCAGGAATGAAACAAATAAATAAATACTTAATAATTATTCAATACTATGAATAATTTATATGTTGTAAAAAAATTGAAATATACTTTTAATTTTTCAAAAAGAGAACCATAACATACAAGGTTACTGGAAATATTAGTTTTTCAACGTGGCTAATTAGCCTATACCTTTAAGGAGTGGTTCTACAGATCAGAAGTCGAAGGTTCGAATGTCGCTGGAAATCAGGGAGTTGTATTTAATATACTCCGGAATACGATATTGTAATTTATAGAATTGTATGGATAAGTTGAATTTAGATAAAAGTGAAATAAAAATAAGTTAATGGGAGAAGAGAATGATAAATAGAGTAGCCAAAAGAAGATCTTTTAAATTCTAAATTAGCTAAAGATCAAATGAACGAGAATTATGTAGTAGTTCATTTATCGTTTCTTCACTATTTCATAGTTTATATAAAGTTTCTTCATATTTATGTAATATCTTCTTATTATATCTAAATGGCTCGTTATTAATTAATAATGTTCTCTCTCTAACTTACATCTAGATAGACCTGTGTGTTTCTTATCTTGTATTATCCTGTGCTGATGGAACTGGAATCCTGACAATTAGGAACCAGTGAGGCCGGTCACTATAATACTAAATTAATGTGTTTCACAGTTCTTGTAATCCGTCCAAGACATTAATTTCAAAGTACCTTGTGGGACACATATAAAAAATAGGTTAGTGCAAGAGCCTGAATAGAGGAGGATAAACGTGTGATTGAAATAAAAGTATCGTCATCGGCCACATTGTGAAAATGTATTAAAATATTCTGAACCAATTAGCCTGGGGACATTGCGTAATTGGTAAGGCAATATGCTACAAGCCGGACCGATTGCGAATTCTATTCTCTCTAAGCGGTCTTGCTTTTCACGCAGGTTTTTCTTCTCCGCGAAGATGTTCATAAAATAATTACCAAGGAATCGTAAATCCCTAACGTTATAAAAATTGTTGGATTCAAATATTTAAAAAATTCGTAGTAATAATATACAGTATGTCAAATTTGGTATGCATAAATTAGGCATTTTGAGTACTTAAAAATCCCAATTTTCAGAAAGTTTTTAAAAATAAAGAAAAAGTATTTATGTTGGTTGAAGGAAAACAATAATTTATATCTAAAATAGGTAGTTCAAAACTTAATTATAAAATAAACATAATTTTATCAAAATAAATAATCTTTATTACAACCCAAAATACAGCCCAATTTGCTATTCATACACTAAAGAAAACACTGCAGTGTATTTGCTTGTTTAACTTCCTTAAACAGTAATGCAACATGAAAACTCGAAGGTGTGCACTTGTTCTACATATGCCTACTGTGCTGGTTGTGTACACTGGCAGTCAGTCACCTCCAAAATGGGTAAATGTAAAGCACTCAGTTCTGATCTCAAGGATACAATTGTAAATCTTGCACTTAAGGGATATTCTTTGAGAAAAATATAGCGACTGATAGGCAAATGTCATGCAACCGTACAGTATATACTAAATAAATTCAAAGTATAAAGGTGCCGTCGCGAATGTTCCGCGCACCCCTAAACAACAAGAAGTTTAGTGAAAAGGCGGCGCGAGCCATTGTGCGCCGCGGTGAACTTCAACCCCAGAACTAGTGCTCCAAAATTTCGGTCTACCCTAGCCAAGTTTATACGGGTAAAAATGTATGTTCCTGCGACTGTTCGGAAGGTGTTACGCAGAAATGGCTATCATGGAAGAATGTGACTAGAAAAAGGCGGTATGTAAGTAAGAAGAACCGTGTTATAAGGCTACAGTTTTCCAACGAACATGGACATAAGGGGCAGGTCTTTTGGCCTCCTGTTCTCTGGTCTGATGAGACTAAAATCAACCTTTTCAGTTCAGATGGCGTTCACAGAGGCCGGAGAAAAGCCAATGCGGATAATGATGTGACCAATACAACACCTACAGTTACACCTGGGGGTGGGTCTATACTGTTGTGGGCGTGTATGTCGGCCAAAGGGGTTGGCCCTATACCGTTCCTTGCCCCGGTTCTGGCCAAATTTGTGTCTAAACACATTCTTCGTAAGAATGTTAAACAACGTGCAGTAATATTGGATATGCTCCCTACGTCCATGTTTCCAACAAGTTAACGACTACAAACATACGGCGGACTTAAATAAGACTTGGTTTGATACGGAACGTGCCAAAGCAATTGAAAACTCCTCCCCAATCTGCTGCCTTAAAAAACCCTATAGAACATTTATGGGTGTTTTTGAAACCTAGGGTCCACCGCAGAAATCCTTCTTCCAAAGAAGAATTGAAGAAGGTGGTTACTGAAGAATGGTGCAAAATAAGTCCTCAGGTATGTGATAGGCTTGTTAGATCCATGCAGCGTAGATGTCAAGCTGTTATTAAAGCTAAAGGTTACGCTACAAAGTATTAAGGACAGTTCATTTTTTTTCTTCTTCATTTTTTCTATTTTTTTCCCCATTCTGAATGTATGAATAGAAAAGTGACTATACAATTTACAACTTTTAAAGTTTTTTAATATATCATACGTTAAATGTTTATAGAATTTGTTGATTTGTATATATTATGTAAAGAAGTGTACTTGAAAATGTTTAGTTAATGGCAAAATATAATTGCAATACTCCGAGAATTATAATTGTGCTATTTCAATTATAAAATCGAAGTGTATGAATAACAAATTGACATACTGTATATATATTTTAACTAGCCTAAAGATTCCCACGGCCCATTGTTCTAAGTTTGAATATGCGTCTCTACCAACATACGTTCTAAATGTAAAGCCAAGGCTGAGACTGCGTTTGATATCTCGCACCAAATGTCTAGAAAGGTGTGGGACTTAACTACTCAATATTCCAAGGGCTTCCTAAGTCCTGTAGTGAGATAAATTACACCACTTCTAGCCGTGGTATAAATTGTGATTATGTGAATTTTACCTAATTTACCCCGAGAAAGACATGTGTGCCTCAACATACTCACTTCGTCTTTATGAGATTCCACTGTGTTTTTTATAAACTTCATTGTTTTATTAACTTTTAGAACAAATTAACTTAATGGCTGATAATGATCAAGAGAAACAAACAACTTAAAAATGTGTAATTTTTAAGTCTGAAAACAAATAAACGCCTTGCAGTGAATTTAAACAATAGAGGATTGTGAAAAATATTGATAAAATGGATATTTCAAACAATATATAACCTAGAGTTTATACCAAAATAAGCACTGGATGGAAGAGAGTTGTTGGCGCGGAAATGTCCATATAATGACAATGTTGAAAGTGAAAAATACAGCGTCTAAGACATTACGCCTTGTCGCAGAGCTACCGAACATGCCCTGGTTAGAGTCCCTATGCGGAAGAAATTTACTTCCTGAATGTCGGCTATAGTGGATAGGTGTCCACCTAGAATTGTAAGGAAAAAAATATATACATATATAAACAAAATGTTATCTGAAATTAATGTATTTATATTTACCTGATAGAAAGGAAACGTGTGAAAGATCTTGGTAGTATAAACTTATAGATGAAACAGTTTTGAATTCAATTTGTGAAATATTAATATTTTATTCATTAAAAATATGTTTCAATCTCACATTTAGCGGCGTTGCTTCGTAACGTACTCGTACGTTCTTGCATAGTTATTTGTCATTCAACCACATGCACTTTATGCAATTTTTTTATGAAAGTTTTCTTCTTTGTAAATATTATAAGTGGCAAAATTTTTCCGCCAACATCATCTGGCCATCATTATCATATTCGCCATGTTTAGTATGAATGGATGTGTGAATGGAGTGTTTCGTCTTAATGTTGTGTTGTCTTGGAGAAGGCCCTAACATTCAGCTGGGGCCCACCATGTCCTTGTGTGGTTAAAAAAGTATGTGTGTGATCATCAGTTAAAATCCCTCACCGGACAACTGTAAGGCCCGGGTGGCGCGTAGTACGTAAAAGTACCTAAAAAGTGTGAGGTTTAACTACGCTAACGGAATATAAATATTTATGAACTATATGTAGCAGAAAGCCCCATATAAAATAAAACAAGACGTTACAATTCCTTTTCTCGTGGAATCCCTTGTTTAAAAATTCTCAAACCACTGCTTTATCTTCATAAAAATGTGACACTAAATTAAAATTTTGTTAATTTGACATAGAGTGGAAGGTCTCAGCAAAGTTTTTGGACCAAAGATAGATGAACAGGAGGTGAATGGAGAAGAGTGCATAACATTGAAGTAAGCCAGGTAAAATAAGAACAGATAAGTCTCGTAGACTGCGAGGGGCAGGACATGTATCAAGAATGGAGAATGAAAGACGTGCGTGGAAGCTTCTTTATAGGAGAACCAGAGGGAAAACGCTCAGTTAGTTGACCAATTATTAGTTGGGAGAATTTATTTGTAGGTAAACCATAGGGAAAACGAGCAGTTGGTAGACCAAGAATGATGTGGGAGAATAACATAACCGTGATTTGAGAGACTCGAACCAGCGCAAGTCCCGTAGCTCTGCGCCAAGGCTTCGTACCTTAACCGCTCGGCTATGGCGCGGGACTAGTAAGGTGATCCCACAACAGGCCCGGAGGCCCTTGGGATAGTAGGAGGTTAAGGCTCCCACTTTTTCTAGACAATCGGCACTTTATGTCAGCCGGGTTGTCAGCCCTGCATGACGGCCGCCTTTACCCCCAGAACAAGCGTCTGGTACTCATATTCGTTAGAGGCTGAGTCGACCCCAGGGCCATAGTGCCGCCAGAGGGTTTGGGTCAGTTTAAAAATCCTGACCCCAACGGGACTTGAACCCTCGACCCTCCGGCTTGTAGCTCAGTGCCTTAACCACTACGCTACGGCGTGCCCCATTTCCGTATAATAATTTATACAGGAATCGAAAGAACCAACAACCTAAAGTATCGTGTCTTGTGATATGTCCACGATACTTCAAATTTCTATGTAGAAGGAATTTTCTCATGGAATATTGGTCAGTAGGAGATCGGTGCCCTTACGGAAACGCCCAGATGGTAGACCAATAATGGGGAGGGAGAATAACGATCATGATTTGAGGGAAGTAGATTATACAGATGATGATTGGAAGACATTTGCTCAGGATAGGAATGTATGCAGAGCTTATGTTCACGCAACCATAAACCTACGAGTTGGATAGAGCCAGTGGGTTAGTTAGTTAGTTAGGAGGTCGGTGTCCATCCAGATACGTACGTTGTATAACTGAGGAGGTTAGAAGCAAAAGTGCAAGTTTTTCAGTATTGAGAAAATTTTGTAAAGTTGAAGTAGTATAAGAAAATCATAGGTAATTCAAAATGATAACTGCGGGTGATGCGTGTTTTCCCCCAGATAACTCGAAATAGACATTCTTGCTTTTACACACTCACATTTTGAAGAAAAAAGTCACACGCCTTTGTTTCTAATTGCCTCGAATAGAAGGCATTTTTTTGCTGGTGGGAAAGTGAGGTTTCTGGAATTTTCCTTATACCCTTCATTTTATCATGATAACTTATATAATTGAATATTTACCTGATAGAGGAAGATCGATACATACATTTCGCCGGTATATATTGATAGATGAAACACTTCTGAATTACATCTGTCAAATATTAATATATTTAAAAATGTAACTTGTAAATAGTTTACATTTTAACATTTAGTGACGTTGCTTCGTTACGATAGAGTTATTACGTCAACATTATTGTTATCGCTTAGTAAAGAAGGAGGCAATTCTTACAATCATTTTTTGCACGATAGTGCGTTCTGTCCTACTTACAGGAATGGGGACCATGATTGAAAGTTAGTTTCCTATATTTCGGTGCAGCCAACCCATAAATAACTAAATAACTAAATAACTCTACTGTAATATTACAAATTACCTACCTAGAGCGGGAAGAAAACCACTGCCCTTTTTTGTACGCTATGTATACAATGTGTTTGCAATGTATATACAAAAATATATCCAATAGGTAGTGCGAATATACATTATACCAAACAATTCAAAGCATTTTAAATTAACTGAGTTTTATTTGAAACAATATAAAACAATACATTGGTACTTGCCGTCATTTTATGCCTAATTAGTGTCACGGTCTACTGTGATATCAACTAAATTATTTTCGGCATTTACCGTAAATACATTGGTCAGCCTGGTAACGTCAGTCAGTTGTTTGTAATGAACGAAACTATTTCCAACAAAGATGCTATTATTTTACTATTATTTATGGATAAACCTCGGTAAATTTCTGGACAAAACGCGGAAAATAAGGACAACACTCATTTATGAATAAATATATGTTATCAAAATGCAATACCATTAATTCTTAACAATTATATATAAATTAATTAGTGTATAATGCTATTGTGTTATTATTTAATTGTAATATTATTGTGTTGTCTTTATGTAATTGTAATGTTATTGCTTTTTTGTTTATTTTTCTTTACACTAGTACCACTTATTGCTTTATGGTAACGGACTGTCAACAGCACGTACGGCTTACTACCCGTGCAACCCATATTTGTAAATAATATTGGAAATATCTTACTTTTTGTCTAATAAAGTCCTACTACTACTATTCTGAGGGTCTTTCCACTTTTCAGCGGTTGCCCTTTTACCAGTCGGCTGCTGGCCCTTCACATCCACATGTGTCAATCACAGAGGTAGATGATCAACAGCCAGTGTAGGGGTGACATGTGGTTAGCATGTCGAGTCCCCCAGCCGTTACAACTGGTTCCTCAACCTGGAGCCGCTACTTATTGTAGCTACCCAATTGCCTCACGATGCTGGGTGGGCACCGGTCCCATACTGGCCGAAATACCATGAGAAAATTTCTTCCCCCATGGAGACTCGAACCAGCGCAAGTCCCGTAGCTCTGCGCCAAGGCTTCCTACCTTAACCGCTCGGCTACGGCGCGGGACTCTACTACTACTACTACTACTACTACTACTATTTATCATGATGAAAACATCATCGAGCAAAAAATATGTATAACATACGTTTGTGAAGTGTTTTACAGAATCTCGGAAATTAAAAAACCTTCCTATCGCTCTGATTTTAATAATTTTCTCGCTTCTGTAAAAACCACTTTCCTACCTCGCATTGTAATTTACTATTGTGGAATTTATCTGTCTTTAATAAAATTGTTTATTGGCCGTTGGGGAAAGACCTCCTTATCGAAATCCTTTAGAAATCAAATTACAACAAGTTTCCTCGTGTTTAGATAATCGTAAGCACAGTTTTATTTTTTTAAAAGTCACGTTATGTTAGAATTTCGGTTAATATGACATTGAGAATGCAAATATGCATACGATTAGATCATTTTCATATTATTTTCCTTCTTCTTAGACGTGAAATCGATCTTGCTAGACTAGAGCTTATCATGCTCGCTTCTGGTTTTAAAGTTCACGGGAACAAACCCTGCCGGCGTTTGTGGATTTTTAGGACGTAAATGTCGTAAGTACATGTTTCTTCGGGAAGGACTAGAAACCAGTGTCAACTGTCTGGATTTAGGGCACGTAACATAAGATGAAGTTTGTAAGTAAAGGTCTGGTTGGTGGTTTCTCCCCTAGATTATAATTGCGACACTGATTAGTTTAGCTTTTAACGAGTGTCGTTGATTATTAATCAGGACACAACACTGATTGAACGTACGAGTTTGGTTTGTTTAAACTTTTCTCCCGTGTGAGATTCGCCTTTTCTACGCCTAAAGCGTTCATCCTACCCGTTGATCTCTCTTCCACCATTTCTAACGCTGAAAAGTCTAAATTTCTCTTCCAGCATTGATGTTAATTGATATTCTGTTCTGAATTATTTCTATGTGTGGTTTCTCCAAACAGGGGTGAGCTAATAGTAACTATGTAACTATACAATTGCTAGTTTATTTCCTATGGACTTGGAAAACACAAATATCGACACCAGCATCGTCATGGAATTCCTACAAAAGTTTTATCTTTAAGGGGGATAGAATTTAAGTTGGAATATATCTAACTCGCAATTATCAATAATTGTAATTTTAGGCTGTAGCTGTGGGGAAGGTAACTTAAAATATTCCTGTAATGTGTGTGTAATTATTATAATATTTATAAAGGGTCCGGTTGGCTATATGTCTTATGAACTAACTAACTCACTACTTAACACTGTTTCGCGTACATATAACTCAGATAATAATTATGTTAGGGTCTATATATTTTTAGTTTAAGATATTTTTTAGTGAAGTTAGAGATGGCAAGTGTTCCTGTTTTGATAAGATGCATTTACAGAATTTAACCTGTGTTAATTTATTTCTTCGCATCATTACTGTTTTTAATTATTGTTCCTATATATTTGAAATCCGCCATTTCTTCAAAATTTCAAACATTTTCATTAACTGTCAGTTTTATAATGTTGGTATTTCTAGCATGATCATATATTTTAGGGCCACTTGCTACAATGAGCCAATACTGTAACAGTATTTTGTTTTTAATATGCTTCTTCTGTTTCTATTTCTGATTTATTCTCTTTATAACCTTTAATTTCTGTAGCTCCATTAAGACTGGGGAATGTGAGGTTATGTTTTTTATCTCATATGTGGATATAGAGCGAGCTGGCTCAAACGGTAAGTTTTGGTATTCATATTTGATAGGTCCCGAATTCAAATCCCAATGCCGAGCAACTTGAATGAGGTTTTTCCCTGGTTTTTTCTCGATCCTCAAGCGAAATTCTGGTTTGTAATGTCATTAAAAAGTGCATATTTTATCGTGTTCACCGTTTCATAATATAATTAGGTCTACATTATATAAATAAACATACAATGAAATAAATACACACATATGACCTGTACTAATTTCGAGCTAAGTTCCAGTTGTACTATAAAAAACTTGTTTAAGTTATTACTCCGCCGACTCGGTCTACTGAAGGAGCTGTGGTGCTACTTTTACTCACTATGTGAACGAATTGTGTACGGAACTGTCACCGATAGAAACATTTTCCCGGGAAAAATCGTATTTTACTGGACTGGATAGAAAGTAAGATGGCACCAATAATTAAGAACTTCCATATTTTATTTATTTTATTACAAAACAATTATATATGAACATACCTAATCAGACATTTAGACCTAAGCGTTTTCCATGATGTCGATATCCTTTATATATAATTCCATTACGAGTAGAATGTATGTTCCATGCTGACTCACCTGCAAATTCTATTATTTTCACCACATCCTCAAAGGCTAATGTGAGATATTTCAACCGCTTTGAAAATATTCAAAATACTTTGATTTTCTCCGATTTTTCTATATCTTTCGTTTCCAATATTTTAGGAATTCTTAAGAAGAGGCCATTTTGAAACAACTGAAATTCTAACGGATTCTGCAATGCGGATATATGGGAATAAAACAATGCATATTTTACCTAATAAAAGTATAGTTACGTATTTTAAGAAACTCCTATATAACATACGTAGACATGTGTAAGATATTACATACTACTATTTTCTTTATTTAAATTGTTACAGAGGGAACTGTATTTTCTTGCTCACTCAAACATTAAATCGTCATTCGACCGATGACAATGCTGTCATACATCTGCTCTGTTTACATCACAACTGGAACTTAGCTCGGAATTAGTATAGATGTTAAAGGTAGATCTCTCATGATAAATGAAATAATGTTGAACACAAACCTTTACAGTCAAATAATTACTAGAAAAAGCGTGTTCTGTGTTATTGTAGTGTATAAATACAATTGTGTATGTACGGTGACCAGCCCTATTGACTCGTGGTCAGAGGTTCTGACTACAGTTCATGAGGTCTCGAGTTGGATTCCCGGTCAGAGCACTGGACGTTTTGTTCCTACGGTCGCTCACGGTCTGGATATGAACTAAGTTTAGGTTTAAGGACTCTCCTGGTGCTTCATTATTATTAATCACCCATCATGTCATCGGGGAAACGTAAAACTACGTCTTCCAGGCACCCCTTTTTAATCATTTGCTTAAGTTTTAAAATCCAAAATATATTTTATTGAAGTCGAGAAGGTAAGAGAAAGCTAAGATCTGTGCACTAAAAAATGTAATCTCAAAACAAATTAGGATACAACTCGGATAATTAGCGCCCAATTCAAATCCAGGTAACAATGGCCTGACACAGAGATCTCTCTCTTTTATTACTTACTAGCCAATACCAGGCGTGCGCTGCTACTCCCAAATAAATGTTAATTTGTTTTTACCACCAGCCATGCGCTGTTATACTTGCCTGGGAATGTGCTTATCCCGAGCTTCTTGTCATCAATGAAAGACAGAAATGGTTATTGTGAGTTATCCGTAGAAGATAAACATATGCTGTCGGGGACTTTTTTGCGGAGTTTTTTGAGATGTGTAATTCTGCGTACATTAATTTGTTTTATATGGTTTAGGCATCGTAAGCCATTTAAGCGTCAAAATAGGGACTTTATTTCACGTTTTTCACTAACAAGGGTCATTTTTACGGGCGAACACGTTGAGTAATGCACTCTCTTATAACGTACGTTCATTCCCGGAATCTCCTGAACATTTTGAAAAAGCCCCATTTCAATCGGATGAACGGTATGGCAGAGCACGCTTGCCCGGGAATCTACTTATCCCGATCTTCTTGGCTTCAATGAAACACAAAAATGGTTATTGTGACTTTTACGTAAGAGATAAATATATGCTGGCGCGATCTTTTTTCTAGAGTTTTGTGAGATACTCAATTCTGTGTACGTTAATTTTATGTATTTGTTATGGTTTAGGCAGCGTAAGCCATTTAAACTACAAAATAGATCATTTATTTCACGTTTGTCACTACAAAGGGTGATTTTTAGGGGTGAAGGGGTCAAATATCACAACTTTCGTATAGCCTATGTTCATCCCGGGAATCTCCTGAACATTGTGCAAAAACCCCGTCAAAATTGGATGGCTGCGCATAGAATACGAACAATCAAACAAATAAACATTGATTATTATGTATTAGGTTCATATTTTGGGGGCTTTAGGATTTTTTACGAGCTGTAAAGTATATGATATGGGATCCATGACTCATTTCCTTTTCCAAGAATGATGTATTCAGGAATTTTATGTCCCTTAAAATCCATTCACCTAAGCTAGAATTGCACCTGCGAAACTCCAACGATAATCACTTGTCAATCAGAACCGACCTGTTGAACTAGAGAACGCCTTTTCAAGGTATATACGAAATATTGTAGATTTAAAAATATAATCGACTTTTTCTTTGGTAAGGAAATGTTCGGCCACAACCGGTACATTTAAAACTCGTTTTCAACTCGAATTGGTCAATATAAGTGGGCTACAGTTGCACTATTTACCTTAAAAATTTTACATCTACCAAGACAGGAGAGAATAAGAAAAATGTCGTAAAGACAACCTGCTGGCATTTGTAAAAAAGTGCACTGAATGGTTATCAATTTTTAGTGATGTTTGTGGAAAACTGACGTATATAACTTCAATGAATATTAATTTATCTGCGTTTAATATTATAAGAAGGAGAGTATTTTTTGTGAAACGTTATTTTACCCCCTGTGTAGAGGGTCGTCCGTACCTGAAGAAATAGCTGTAGCATTCACTCTCATGTCCCGTCTGGATTCTGTTTCAATTAAATTTTTCAAACAATCGATGTGACTAATGAAGTGTAAATCCACATTAAGAGCTTATGTAAAATGTTGTAACTAAGAACTTGTCATCAAATTATTAGTTATGCTGGGAATTGTGCTCCTCTTGACACAAATCAGAAATTGCTTGGAAAGTTGCAGCATGTTTAAAAAAATGGCACTCTTTCTTTATAAAGCAAACGGTTATATTTCAAGAGTCGGGTGTTAAGAAGTGTTATTATTACCTGGTAATAATAAAGTTATTTTATATATTATTAATTTCATTATTATTATTATATTATTATTAATAATAATATCAGTATAACTACATATACGGTCACACGTAGGAATGTATTATATAGGGTTATTCAGAAAGAAGGAACAGACTTCAGACATTTATTTCTTCCAAACTATAAAACATATAAACACAATTCCAATGTTCCTGGAAGGAGAAAGTTCAAATTTCAGTATTTTATGCATTCAATATGAGCAGCATGTGTTACACGACAAATATCTAAACGGTGGCTCATTTATTGCAACACACTAATCAGCTGGTCTCTAGTTATCGAATTCACAGATTCAACAAATAGATTTCGCAGATTTTCAAGAGTGTCGGGCATTTTGGGGCGGGATAAAAACACGGTATTTTAAGTAAACCCAGATATAAAAACCACACAGGGTTAGGTCGCGTGACCTGGGAGACCACCGGTAAGGTAGTTGATATTCTGCTCCTCTTCCAATCCAACTTTCTGTTGTGTCGACATTTTAATACAATCAACATGACACGCAGCACACTTTTCTGTTTTCAGGAGCGTTGGAATAGTGTTTTTATGTTTTGTAGTTTGGAAGAAATAAATGTTTGAAGTCTGTTTCTTCTTTCTGAATAGTCTTATATAATGGTTTAATAAACAGCAATACACAGTTAATAACAAACGAGGGAAATTTTGAGAAAGTGGTTGAATTCAAATAATTACCTTGGAACGATAATTACAAATAGGAATGAGATGCACAAATAAATTAAACAAGGGTTAATCCAGGAAATGTATGCTATTGTGTATTATAGAGATTTTCGTACCCTCAACTTCTTAAAAAAGAATATAAACTGAATATATATATCCATCCATAGTAATTCTGCCCGAGGGCAGGTCTTTCACTGCAATCATAGCATTTTCATTCTATGTTTTGCAGCTTTACTAGGGAATTGTAGGTGTGGAAGCTTCCCGTTGCTTTCCACACCGGTGAAGGATGATGATAATGATAAGGATGATGATGATGGCCATATATTATATATATATATATATATATATATGACTATTATTATCCTAGTTATACTATGTGGAAGCCAAACCTTGATTATAAATTATACGTTTAAGGGAGGAGAGAATATTACGAGTACTGGTATTTGAGAATAAAGGTCTTAGGAAGATTTTTGGACAAAAAGAGAAAAGGTCAATGAGGGGAATGCAGAAATCTAAGTTACAGTGAGCTGCATTACCTTTATGGGGAGCCAGATATAACAAGGGAATTACGTCACGTAGACTGCGATGGGCAGGACATGTAGGATGAATTGCAGGTCATACAAATTCATTATAGAAAAAACAGAGAGAAAATGACCAGTAGGTAAATCACGAATGAGGTGGGAGAGACATTAAGTTAAAATTTTGTTGGAAGTTCGTAGGAATTTTTATTTACCAAAGAGAGCTGAACAGAAAGGTGAATGGAGAAGACAAACATAGTAGTGAATTGCTTGATCTTTATAGGAAACCAGATATAATAAGATCAGTTAAGCCTCGAAGACTGCAATGGGCAGGACATGTGACACGAATGGGGAATTAAAGACGTGCGTGGAAGTTTCTTTATAAGAAAACCAGAGGAAAAACGCCCAGTTCGTAGACTAAGAATGAGGTGGGAGAATAGCATTAAACATGATTTGAAGGAAGTGGATTATACAGCGGTTGATTGGAAAACATTAGCTCTGGTTAGGGATGTATGGAGAGCTTTTTTCAGCTGCTGGTTCGATAAAGGCAATTAGTTTCTCATTCGTATTACGATTGTACTTTATTACTTTCCCATTTTTTTTCTGCTAATTCCATTCTCTTGATACTTCTCGTTATACCATCCATCCAATATGTTTACGGGCTTCCTCTTCTTCTGGTTTCAGCATTCCATTCCAAATTCATTTTCTGAATTACATTAATTTTGTCTGAAATCCCGTGATTGTCCCAACATCCAAGATTCATTATCTGCTGTATTGTTTGCGAGCTCAGTTCCAGATGTACCTAAACAATGTTGCTTAAGATATTACTCCGTCAATTGGCGGATCCGATGTGTTACTTTTACCCGCCAAATGACTGAATTGTGTACGGAAGTGTCAATGATAGAAACATTTTTCTTAGGTTATGTCGTATAACTAGCCGAAATAATCTTGAATACAAGACAAGATGGTACCAATAATTAGTAACTTCCATATCCTATTTATTTATGAAAACAGTTATATATGGGCCTACCTAACCAGACGTTTACACATTTTCCATGATGTGGGTAGATGTCCTATATTTACAATTTCATTAGGTCTGCAAGCACATATATGCTCAATTCTTTCAGGAGTTAGACAAGGGTGTAGTCTATCGCCCACAGTTTTTAATATACATATATTGAGGGCATTATGAAACAATGGAAAATTATAACAGACGGAGGCCTTAGTCTGAACAATAACACGTGTTAATAACTTAATTTTCGCCGATGATTCAGTCTTACTACACCAAGATGAAGATCTGTTACAATTCGCTGCTTACAAACTAAATGCAACATGTAGCAATTATATTTTATAATTTCAGTAAGTAAAACGAAAATAATGGCATTTTGTGGAAGAAACACTCTGCTTGCAAAAATAATAATTGGAGGCAAAATTATTGAACAAGTGTCCCACTTTAATTATATAGCATGTGATATCAGCAATGGATAAGATAAAGATATTGAATATAAAACTCATCAGTTTCAAGCTATTTGTGACGCAATAAACAGAACATTTAATAACAAATCCCATAAATAAACAAAATTAAAATTTTATAGAACAATGCCAGTCCCTGTCCTTTTGTATGGGAGTGAATCTTGAATTATCACTACCAAACAAGAAAGTAAAATCCATACAGCCGACATGAAATTTTTAAGAAAAGTAAAAGGATGCAATAGAATGGACCAGAAAAGGAACGAGAATATCCGTGCAGAACTGCATATCTACTCCATAAAAGAAAATATATTTAACAAGAAGATTCAGTGGAAAGAACATGTAGAAAAAATGGAACAAAAAGTAGATTACCAAATAAATTCTTACATTTTTTCCTAGAGGAAGAAGAGATGTTGGACGTCCTCGGAACTGATGGTCTTAGATCTATTAGTGAAGATGTAACAGGTAACTAATGCCTAAACCAGGAAGTGAAGAAGAAGGCTTTCTTACCTGTAAATTCTCCCTCTACAGAGGAGAAATTCAACCATACTAATTTAGTTGAACTTGTTTTCAGATAGATGTCAGATTGACCCATAGTCAATATTCAAACTCATAGTGACGTCTAGGAAACCAAGGTAGTACTAGGAAGGGAAAGTGTGGTAAATTTTGCTTAGTAGTAATTTATTCAGGCTTAAGTACCTTTTATGAGCCTGAAAATCTTCAGACTCTGATCCCACGGCTTAGAGTACTCCCCGGAGTAATTGCTCCTTGGATTTTTTCTTCCTAAACAGTTCATCGAACCCATCCGGGTTTGAACCCGCTGTACACGGGACCAGAGGCAAGTAGCCTAGTAGCCACTAGTCCACCGGGGTCAATACTTATTTAATCCAATTAAAATTATTATAGGTCCTATATTTTATGATTCTCCCACATAACTTGAATAGACATGTGCTAGTTAGGCCTAACACATATATCACTTTTATCTTATTCATTTCGAGTGTTAGAAAGCGAAATACATTTTGTTACACTTTCAAATGTAATCGGTTCGACCGATGAAAACGCAATCCATACATCAGGTTTGTTTACATTACTCGTAGGCCTACAACTGAAACTTTGCTCGGATTGATTCATTCCTACTTCATTTTTTGGTGTTATAGGAGTAGGCCTATACATTTTGTATCTCTAGAATAGGGAGTTGGCCCATTGCTAAAGTATCCAACCTGGAGGACCAGGTAATTTGTTATCGGGTTTGTTTTCTTCTGGCCTTTAGAGAATCAACACTGAGCTATAAGCCAGCAGCTGTTAGTTTTGGTTCTCTTCGAGTAAAACAACAGTAATAATACAATAATAGTAATTATTAAATTGAATAACAATAATTATTTATTTCCAGGATTACAATATACGTACATATGTTTGTAGATATAATCAAAATTATGCAGTCTATTTTTATTCAGTATTACCTATTGTTTCAAATATCAGTTTGATTTTAAAATTAACATTTTAATGTTTTAACAACCGTTTGATTACCCAAGAAAACAAACACACAATTACATTCTCTGAGGTCTGTAAATATTGGTAACAAAAATAAAATGCATTTCATATGAAAAATTTTATATGCGTTTTCAGTTATACCTCTACGAGTTCTCGACAAGATTTGCTGGATGTTATGTTTCAAACAATGTTCTGAAAATATGTTGATATTAAAGTAGGATATTTGTTCCATTTTGTACTTGACATACAGAACACAATTTAAATGAGAACAAAACAGAAATATTTCAATTACGTTGTTATGCATATTTTTTAATAAGTAAATAATTATATTAAAACAATAATTTACTTAGGAGTAAATATTGCTAAATTAAAATATAAACTTTACCTATATATGTATTAAGTAGTCATTACTCTCGCCGTGCACACGCTAACTCCAAAGTCGAAAAATCTCTCTCCATCAATTCACTAGTATTGCGCCCCGACTGTCCAGTTCCTAAGGAATTCAATGGAAATTTCATACCAAGGAACACACTTTAAATGTTACATTCTATAATTTTCACAGTAACTAGTTTAAAGAGAGAGGAGTATAACTAATAAATATTGTCTTTGCGTACATGTATATAATATATATACTTTTTTCAGTACTCTGTTAGCATATAATTTTGTACAGTCCTGATAATGTCATATATTCACGGTCTACGTTATGGTTGTAACAATTTCATATTATACTATGTCCTTTTTAAATAATCGTATTTAAACTTGAAGCGTCCTCTTCAAACTGATATTTTAAATTGTTTTTGGAATAAACTTTTCTAATAACTAAGGAAAATAATATGTAAGTTGTAAACAATGGTTATAAAAATGTCAGATAGTAACAACCGTTTTAATAGCAAATATCTAATGTAAAATTTCCTTCTGAGTTGTTTCCAATATCGTCTTAATCTCCTGCATCTTTTAACTTGGATACTAAATACAAATTCACAGCTCAAACAAATTATATATTAAATAGCACGGGATATGTTCTAAATATTTATTGAAATTGTCAAATATCTATAAGTGGAAATGCTCACCTGCCGCCGACGCGACGTGGCTACTGTATCATGTGGTTCCGAAAATTCAGCCGCCCAGTACACAGTGATCCAAAGAACCGCAAAAATATACTCTTTTAGTTTACGTTACAGGAAAAAATGTGAACAGTTATTTCAAAAGTAAATGAGGTAACAATCTGCCAAAGAAATTAACCTTTATACTAATTGTTGGACTTAATTTTGAGGGCGTTAAATTAAGCTTTATAAAAACAATATTTATTCCAAATTTTGGTCAAACGTTTGACACGTTTTGTAATAATAACTATGTATAACTGTGTTAAACAGATTCCGAGAGCCAGACAGCCCAACATCCGCCCGACTTCCATCCGACTTTCGCCCGACATCCGCCCGACTTCCGCCCGACATCCGCCCGACATCCAGCGCGACATCAGCCCGACTTCCGCCCGACTTCCGCCAGACGTCCAGCCCGACTTCCGCCCGACGTCCAGCCCGACTTCCGCCCGACGTCCAGCCCGACTTCCGCCCGACGTCCAGCCCGACTTCCGCCCCCGGCCCCCCCCGACGTTCAGCCCGACTTCCGCCCGACTTCAGCCCGACTTCCGCCCGACGTCCAGCCGACTTTCGCCCGACTTCAACAGACATCCGCCCTACTTCCGCCTGACTTGCAGCCATGACTTGCAGCCACGACTTGCAGCCACGACTTGCAGCCACGACTTGCAGCCACGACTTGCAGCCACGACAGGCCATGATGCCGCCTGACATCCGACCGACTTTCGCCTGACATCCGCCGGGCATCAGCCCGACTTTCGCCATACATTCTCCCAACATCCACCCTACATCCGCTCAACATCCGCCAGACTTCCGACCTACATCCGCCCTACATTCATCCGACATCCGCCCTGACTTCCGCCCGACATCCACCCTACATCCGCCCGACATTCGCACGAACTCCCCTCGACATCCGCCAGTCTTTCAGACTTTGAGTGATCGAGAGTCGTCCACACCATGGGTACAAGTAATAATGAGAACAAGAGGACTGGAGGTTATGGAGTGGAAGGATAAAGACGAGTGTACAAGGAAAACACAACTTTAAGCACTGGAAGATGTGTAAACATTAAATATCTGTGAATAAATGAATAATAATAATAGTAATAATAAATTATTTTCTAAATAAATACGCCTACCTATGATTATAGATTAATATATTACCTAAGTATTTCGCAAATAACTTGTTTGTTAAAATCAGTTACTAATATTTTGCACCTAACAACTAATTAAAAGTCCTCGCATCAATTATGCAGAGTCAGATATTCGTTAACACTTATAATTTGTTATCTTACGCATGTAGGGAAATTTGTGACTTCTAGATTGTGGATCACTGCGCAGTGATCTTCGTTTGTCTCGCCATCCCTAGAATAAGAAAACATTCTTAGTAGCTTTTTTTAATATATCAGGTGCATGAAAGTTCCAAAAAAATCTAATATTTTTACTAAAAAAAGTGTTTAAAATAAGAAGACTTACATAATATCTAGCAAAAAGAAAGTGTACACATAGAAAAAGAAAGAAAAAGGAATGTGCGGCTACGAAACGCAGAATTTCTGCTGTTATGGTCCACTACGCATGCTCGAAGAACTTAGAGCTGTGTTTCAAGAGGTAACGCATTGTTAAATGTTTCAAATACGTTGTGTTAGGTTTTAATGGTCATAAATAGTTAAAGACCAATGAAGGAGACATGTTTCTATATATTTACGAGTGTTCGACGTATACAATATCACTCAAATTACGACATTTCCAATAAAATTAACTCTTGTGCATTGTGTGAAACTAAAAAAGACAACCGGGATTTAGAAGACTAGTATCCGATGTGCGAGTAGCGTAAATCGTTAAAACAATTACAAGAAAATTAAATGTATATATCAGAATCAGGCTTCAAATCCCTCGACAATGATTTTTTGTTTATTGGTATTTCCGCAAAAATCACCCTGTAACATTTAATTCCAGCCACGTAATTTACATCCACTTTGCACTATATTAGGTCAACTATATAACACTATTTAGCTACCGATATAAATTTAATTGTGTATACAGTGCCACGTTTTAATAATAAAGCTATAAATGTATGTAATTAATGTTAATATAGATTAATGTATTTTTGTATGTATTTATTACGTATTAGTGAGGAAAACGTTTTACCCTTCAAATTAAATATTTCGTTCATATAGGTCAGATCCAGCCTATTATTAGCCCATAGATGATGGACAATACTAATAATAATAATAATAATAAATAATAATAATAATAATAATAAATAGTAATACTTCAAAATAGTTAGTTCGTTTTTCTTTAAGAATGAACAGATAGAATATAATAGAAAGCATTGTAGCAATTAAAAAAAATAGCCTAATCGGGAACCGAACCTCTGATGTCTTGTATACGAAGCAAGGTATAAGGCACTGAGCTAAGCGTTCTTTGGCTTGCTATACTTTAAATAATGCTCTTCAGTGGAGGAAGGGGAACGTGTTGTAGCTCTACTGTGTAATTAGTTTACTCGTGTGAATCGCGCGTTAAAACTTGAAATGTTCGAGATCAAGAGTCCGCTCAGTCTTTTTTTTTTTTTTTTGGTTAAGTGCACATAGAGGTGATATTGTGTTTGTTTTATAAAAAAACTGGCTTTATACGTTGTATAATATTCACAGAATTTTGTGATTAGTGGAAATGTGTAGATACATTTCCCATTAATCTTATTTTGAGCGTATTTTCAAATTCTTAGTCTTACAGCTCATATCTTTAACTTTACTCTATTGTTTTGAAATAACTGGGTTCTTTCAGTTCACTTTCATTATATGTTTATTAAAATGAAGAAATAAATTCATTTGTTTGTTTCAATGAGCTATTAATGTATAAATATTAGATGGTACAGTGTTTACTTTTTATTTGTTCAAAGAGATTTTAATTGCTAGTAGTACAGTCACTAACTTTAATATATTTGAAACTCATCTGTAGATTGGCGTGTTTGTTGCGTTTTGTAGGTCCCGAAAAGGAACAAAATACATCGCTCTATGACTTTTATAGGCTAATATTGGCAGAAAATATTAGGAAACGGTACTGAGAACTGTTAACATATTGTTTACTAAAGGTGAATGGCTATACACGTATATATATGTTATGTCATGCTTCAATACTGCCCTCAAGGGAAGAGATCTTTGGGATGTCCTAGAAAAGATAAATCGAGAATCCTTCACTGAAACCAATATAGGCTTTGGGCCTTTAACATGTTCGTAAGAAGAAGAAGAATATGATATAATTAAATATACACATATTGGATCTCAGCTAGTGGTTGGTGGTGATGTTGGAGTCGATGTATAAGGCACAGAATTCTCCTTCTATACCATTGGAAATTACTGCATCAACCCGGATGGAAAATTAAAAGTCATAAATGTTGCCCTTCATCAACTGTAAGTCAGGCAAGAAAGTTAAAAAAAATAGTATTTTACTGTGTTTAAAATAATCAGCAAAACTGTCTTTGACACATAAACATTCCTCATGTTCTCATGTATCAAACATTCAAGCCTTATTCACAGACTTCCAACATATCCAGAAAATAATTAAACTTCAATGTATTCCTCCCCGTTGTGGAATACAAGGTAATTAAATAACGTACACATCAGCCAAAGACGGCCCCAATATGTCATACAACGACATCAACTCGTTGAAAGTCCTGTCAATACAAACGCAAATCTAAAAATGTACGTACAAACGCTATAGAAATATCAGCTTGAAAGAAAAAATGGAACACGCTTCTTCCAACAAGCCACATTGTACCAAAAATGTCAAAAGGAAAAAATTAGTTGCCGCATGTCAAATCTTAACTGGCCATGACCACCTAGCGGAATATCTACGCCCATCACTTGGTTGTGTTTTGTGTTGTGATAGCGACAGTGTCATGAATTAGGACCTTATGAAACTAAGTACTGCTTTAAAAAACCTCCAATTTAATCTGATGGCGAATTATAATGGGAAGTTTACCGTAAAGTGACATTGCTCCTAATATCATGGCGTTATATTAAATAAGATTATAAAGATACTGTGACACTGAATACAGTGTGTTGTGCAATAAAAGTTGTAACGATTTATTTTTCCAATAATCTCGATTAATGTTAAGAACGGCATATTTTACTATCTTCTAAATATTGTTCTACTATAATGTATACATTACTCTTAACCAGAGTAAAATTGTAAGAAACTACGTTTAGCAGTTATTATTTTATGGGTATTGCTATAAGCATTTTAAGGTTTAGAGATTTGAAGTGCTGCAAATTGACGATATTTCAGCAGATGAGAATGAAGCATTTTACCATCTTGCCTTCATGCACTTCGTTTGGAATACTATCTAAATTGGCGAAGATAAAATATAGGCTACCAATTATTTATTTGAAGTCCTGCTAGTGTTTACCACAATGTCTTGCACGTATAATTATCTTCTATAATGATCCAGTAAACAATAGAACATAACAGTACACAGTAAAGATATTATTTACACTTACTTAGATTACAGAGTTAGAATAATTTTGAAATGTTACTTTATGTAATTTATCTTATTTAACAAGTCTAATAATGTAATTTATATTTTAACTAACGATATAATACAATTTTCGTTTTGCCTTCAAAAGACTGCTGAATACACACTACTAGTTCATAAATAAATAATAGTTTAAAAAACTAAAAGTACGCGCTTTATTACAAAACCGAACTAAAAAATGAAAAATAATTTTAATTTGCAACACGCTTGGCATAAAATTAAAGAGGTCAACAAAAAATCATCTCCAGCATATCTACAATAAAACTAGAGTTATCCACAAAAAAGTAATTTTACCATCAAAAGCGTGGGGTGCTTTTTATGGTTTTCACATTTTCTTCTTAGAGACTTTACTTTTACTAATATCTGTTTATTATCAAATATATTAATTGATGTAGGGCACCCCACGCTTTTGATGGTACAATTATTTTTTTGTAGATAAATCTAGTTTTATTCTAGATGTGCTGGAGATGACGTTTTTGTTGATCACTTTAAATTTGTGCCAAGCGTGTTGGAAATTAAAATTATTTTTCATTTATTTACTTCGGTTTTCTAATAAAGCTTGTTGTTTTAGTTTTTTAAACTATTATTTATTTTTTTTTATTTTTTAGTTTTAATATTTAACAGAATAAGATAAAAATGTAAACATCTTTAAATTCGATACTATTGTAGTATGAGCTAAAAGTAATACTCTACTAAAAAAATCCTCCGGGCCAGATTTGAACTAGCGACCTATGGATTACTGAAATTATAAACGACTACAGTCCACCGCTCTTACAACGATTGAGTAAGAAGTTGATGAGTCCGCAACCTATTATACCGGATTTTATTATTTTGATTTTCTGCTGATTCTGGCCAGGATTTTAGAAACATTTATGAAATTATTGTAATGTTATTGGCCCTTTACAAGTATGTAAAGTTTCAATTCGATCCAATGATTTTAAGTGGGTAAACATCGTGTTGAAAGATTCCGTTACATAATTACACAGCCACTTTGTTTGATTTTCTAATGATTCTGTCCAGTAGTTTAGAAAAAAAATAAATTATCATATTGCCATTGGTCCTTTACAAGTATATAAGATTCCGTTACATAGATAGATACAGGTCAAGCTAATATAAAGCGTGTAAAAATGAAGACATCTTTAGAAAAATTAAAAATTGAACTTTAGAAAACAAAATGTATGATTATAAGTAGAATCATGATTATTATGTTATATTAATCTATAAATATGTAGAGAAAATATTCAAAATGTGTACTTGCTTACTTACTCACTGGCGCTATCGAACCCATAGGTTCATGGCCTCGCGGACATAAGCTCTCCATAAATCCCTATCCTGAGCTAATGCTTTCCAATCATTCCCTGTATAATCTACTTCCCTCAAAGCATAGTTAAAGTTATTCTCCCTCCTCATTCTTGGTCTACCAACTGGGCGTTTCCCTCTGGCTTTCCTACAAGAAGCTTCCATGCAAGTCTTTCATTCCCCATACGTGCAACATGTCCTGCCCATCGCAGTCTACGAGACTTATCTGTTCTTATTATATCTGGCTTCCTATAAAGACCATGTAGTTCATAGTTTTATAGTCTTCTCCATTCACCTGTCTGTTCATCTCTCTTTGGTCCAAAAATTGTCCTAAGTTCTTTATTCTCAAATACTTGTAATCTCCTTTCCTCCCTTAAAGTAAGAGTCCATGATTCGCACCCATATAATATAACTGGTAGAATAATATTTTTATATATTTTCAGTTTAATGTTTTTTGAAAGGACAAAATTATAAAGAATCAAAATTTATGTTTTATAAAATAATGTGTTATTTCTTTGTCCAAGCTTTGTATTGCTTTTATATTATTTCTCGTAAAATTCAGCAATTTTATAAAAAACTTGAGGTTAATATATTTATACAGCCGATGATAAATAACAAACAATCCAGAAGAATATTTGTGTAAAAGGATATAATGGATGTATTTTAGATACATGAACCTAAATTAATATATATATATAGTCGCTAATATTACAAAAAATGAAATATATATTAGAACATAACGGAATATATAACTTTACAGTTATTTTCACACGAATTTACTTATTTTTATACATATAATCAATCCATAGTAATTCTGTCGGAGGACAGGTTCTACTCTGCATTTTCATGCTATGCTTTGCAGCTTTACTAGGGAATTGTAGGTGTGGTAGCTTCCAGTTGCTTTCCACACCGGTGAAGGATGATAATGATGTAAAAGATGATGATGTTGGCCATATGAATTCTGGGACCGTTTGGGTCATAAAGGTTTCCTGACATTTGTCTTACAGGTGAGAAAATCCACGATAAAAATCTCACCAAGAAAACTGTCCCGACCGGGGATCGAACCCGGGCCTGCTGCGTGAGCACGCTACCTCGAGACCAAAGCGGTGGATTATTTTTATATGTTTAAAATATTTATGAACAACTCTCAAAATACGGTACTTACAGTTATATTTCACTTAAATTATCTGTTGCATAGAGTACAAGGTGCATAGGCCTACAACACTATTTTACCATCTGTGATAAAAAGAAATCTTCGATAGTTATCGATGACCAATTTTTCCGATTATTTTTAAATCCCTGGGGATCTGGAGCTTAAATGTCATCTCGAAGTAACCAATCTGTCTACCGATTACGACTCTTACACATTCGACAAAAATCTCGCTCATTTTTATTTTCTATTTTGTTTACCCCTTGTCACACTCACCCTCCAAGGAAGACTAGATGTCAAATGTTCGGATTAAATGTCATCGGGATGTCAATAATTAACTTATCGACTACAAAGTCCATAGTTTCGACAGTAATCTCGGCCCGTTTTTATTTTTTATTTTTCTTCCCATCTCGCTCCCTCTTAGGGACATTTTACGTAAAAAGTTGGGCTGAAATTTAATCGGTTCAGACAGTAGTATCAGTCGTATTACATTGTTTTTACACGTCACATCCCTATGGGTGCTAGGGGTCTCTCACCCCTCATAGTATACATATTTTCCAAAATGTAGGCAATGTCCGTTCAAATATTGAAAATGGTTTTTTTTAACAAACGTCAAGCTGTCGCATTTCTAAATACTGAGATTTAAATACGAAATCTGCTTTGTTTATTACTTCCGTCCATGACTGATTTATTTGTATTTTATTATAATACTATATTTAATATTTCCTCCATTAAAAGTAAATTAAGGAATACTTTTTGATAAAACACTAAATATATCTAGAAGTAAGTTACAGTGCAAAAAAGTGTACAATCCGAATTTCGAGTTAATTTTGCTTTTAAAATGAAACTTAGACATTTCCAACAATAAATCATAAAACATTACAGAACGTCCATAAATAAATCTGAAAAATAACAGTTTACACGTAACTTAACAATGTGTAATTTTGTAGTCCGAGGATAAACAACAAACATTAAGCAGTAGTCTAACTTGATAAAAGATAATTATTATTATATGATAATCCTCAAACCCGTGTCCAACTTAGGGTTGAGGGGTGAAATGAGATGAAACCCCTATATTTATAGAAGTCAATGAACGACAAGTGTGGCCGGTCTGTTCACGTCCTGACGCTCCGTCACAGGGACGAATGAACGAATGTATGTGATGAGTATGGAGAAATCCTGATTGAAATGTGTGGCAGAGGAAACGGTAGAAACCAACAAAATATAATCACTATGAAAATAATGATAATAATACATGGATATCCCAAATAATCACATAGTCTGGAGTTTATAAATAAATAATCAATAGATGGAAGAAAAGTATTGAATCGGGAATTTTTGATATAATTAGTAATATATATAATTAAGAATGGATCGGCAGGAAGCATCATGCCTTGGCGCGGAGCTACGGAACATGCGTTAGTCTGATTCACTATGAGGAAAATTTGCCTCTTATCCAATTTTGCCCAGTTTGGGGGCCGTTAACCAGTATTTATGAGGAACTTTGGTAACTCCTAAAATACAGCGGCTTCAGCTATAACTAGTTGTAGAGTCGGCACATGTACTTACTTCGCATTCTGAAGAGCCCGCATACTACCAGAACAGATCGACAACGAAGAAGACGTGGACCGGATGGCTCCCTCCACCCGCCCGCCATACTCCACCAAAAGAACCCAGACACCAATGAGAACCATAAACCAATTGAACAGGAAACTCTTTGACATCTAGATACGACGAAGCAGAACCCCCCCCACCCATAGTGGTGAACACCGATGAAATCACCCCTACAAGCTGGAGTGTATCATTGCCGGCAATAGAAAAGACGTATCAATGCGGTACAAAAAGGCTGCTTTATACGATACGTACAACTACAAAGAAAGCTTATGACCAGGCATATAAACACCTAAAGGAATCACAAACACCCTTTAACAACCATGGATATGGCCTACCACCAACTATTCAAGACCACCATGAAAGGCCTCCCGCTCTCCATCACAATATAAAACATATATGAAGAAATAGTGCCATCGAAACTGCCCATAATTGAAGTACGCACCTTGAAAGACACTGCCGAAAAACGGCGAGCTGAAAACAATAGAACTACCAGTCTACGTCCTCACGTCTCATAAACGAAGGACCTTAAAAACCAGATTATCAGAAGATCTCGACGAACTATTTGCCATCAAAGTTCGCCTAGAATCTTACAGAAAACCGACAGGAGAGACACAATGCTTTAACTGGCCAGGGATTTGGACACATAGCGAAGCAACTGTTTCCAGGGCGACGAGATGTGTCCTGTGTTCAGGAGATCACAGAGTGACAGACGTGATCAGACGACACCTAAATGTACCAAACTGCACATGGAAACCGCGAGCCAGCGAATCGCCAATCCCAGCGTTCCAACGATACCTACAGTCCAGACAACCTAGGCAAACATCAGACCAGGCAGAAAGAACACAATCAAGCCAAGCATCCAACTGAACTCAACCACAACACCACACAA